>SJYC01111206.1:0-96009 GCA_006408675.1 Madoqua kirkii | reverse complement strand
TACTGATATATGACAGCACTGTATATGAATATATATATATATATTGCTCCTCAGTCCACCATCTTTTGTTTTTAGTGGGAGGGTTTATAATGTCAGTCACCCAAAGCCTTCCAGCTTTCTCCAATAGGCTTTTTCACTTCTGTCTTTGTATAACTTTTGAGAAAATAAAAAGCAAACAAAATATATATACACACACACAGTACTGTCCCTTCTTCTGTATTTCCTCATTATGTCTAACCCCCCAAATTTCTCAGTTATGTCTACAGTAACCTTATATTGCCTAATGTCAGAATGTTTTAACAGATGATAGAAAATCCTCTCTTGAATGCCTGGCTCAGCCACAGGGAAGAATCTGTGCTAGCTGGGTAACAGTAAGGGATTTCTGAAGTTTCCTGAAAGGCCTAGTATACCTAAGAAATATGAACATGGGAGACTTACTGTGGCTTTCAATTCTGCTCAAAATGATACAAGCTATACAATGAATTAAAACTAAAACTGTCTCCTCCCACATTTAAAAATGTATTTCACTATTTAATCCTATCACTTTTTCTTACCATTCTCTTTTGTAATGCTTGAAAATCTTTCAGTCACAGTACAAAATAACAATTATTAGAATTGGAAGGTACAGGGATTTAATTGGATCACACAGAAGCTGAAAGGTCATAAATTAGTATTGTACCATTTGGATGCTTTCCAAGATATAGGAAATGACACTATTTTTTAATCAGTAAAACAGGGGGAAAAATTACCTAAAATTTCAAAAGGAGTTAAGTAATCAAAATGAAAGAGTTTCCTCACACAAGGTTGTCTTGTGCAATATTTTAAAAGTATATTTACCGTACTTACATAATGCATTCAAACATAAATGGCATTTAAATAACACTACAATGGGTATTATAAGTAGATTATCTACCACCAATACTTTTGAAAGAGGCTAAAAAATGTGTTAAATAACTTCCCTTACTATCCAATGTGTTTACAATCTTAATTATTAGCAACAAATAAAAGAAAAATGAAATGAATGTTTCAATAACTTCCAATTAAATGAATAAGTTTCAGCTGTGTCTGTCTTAGCAATGAATCAAGAGAAAAGAGTGTGTGTAAAATACTCTAAATAAAACTGTATGTATTCATTATTTGCATTAACTACAGAAATGCTCTGGGAGTGATTGAATATGACAAATTATATTTCTATTATCAGATGACATAGTAAAAAAAAAAAAAAAGCTAGACTGGTGAGTAGAGCCTTAATCACCTAGGATCTTCTAATTAGGAATATGATTTTAGGAGTCACTTCAACTTTAGAGCCTGTGGTACAGATTCACCCACTGTTGTGTGTGAATTCCTATTATATAGGCCGTACATTTAGGTTCTAGCATTTTGTATCAATATATAGTTATATGGGACTATAAAATGGTCATCAAAATAGACAGCCTCTTCTTCCTAAACACACACTAGATTATATTTCCTATTCATGTAGCAATTATGAATGACCATTAGACTGAGCTTTAGACAATGGTATGTGAGTGAATACGATATATGCCCATGAAATTCTCCACTTTCTCCCTAGCCGGCAAGGAGAGGACTATGGCAGTCTGGAAAGACAGGAGCTGAAGAGTGTGTGATGGAGGGCTCGCTTGTGAAACCATTCACCCACCTAAGATCACAACCTGATCTTAACTCACTGAAACTTCCAGTACCTTTATTTTAACACATACCACTATCTTAACTGGTATCCTATTTTGCTCAGGCTGCCACAGCTAAACTTCACAGACCTGGTAGTTCATAAACAGTAGAAATTCATCTCTCACAGTTCCAGAAGCTGGAAGTCCAAGACCAAAGTCCTAGCATGGGTGCATTTCGGTGAGGGTCCTCTTCTTGGTTCATACAAAAAGGTTAGGGATCTTCTTGGAGCTTTTTTCTTTTTTTTTGATTGTGTGGGCTCTTCATTAGTTGCTTCATGGCAGGTGGGATTAAACCCACATACCCCACATTGGAAGGCAGATACTTAAACACTGGACCACCAGGGAAATCCCAGGAGCTTACTTTATAAAAGCACTAATCCTGTTCCTGGGGGCCCACTCTCCCCAATCACCTCTCAAAGGCCCACCTACTAATATTATCACCTTCAGGGGTTAGGGTTGCTACGTGAGGATTAGTGGGTGCACGGTGGCAGGGACACACATTTTTAGTCTAAACAACTAGTACAATTATTCTTTGAAAGGCATCTTGTGTCACTGGAGACTAAGGATGCCATTTACTGTACCAGGTATGGAGAACATTGAGTTGTGCACCTGAATTTCAGAAATGCAAGGGAGAACATCTGGTTCACTATAGACCAGGAATCATACCATTTTTCTGGCTGCCATATGGTAGAACCACAAGCTAGATAACTCACCTATGACACTGCCCTGTCATTTGCAGGCTAGAGCTTATTTAGGTAATAAAGATTCTGGGTCAGGGTCAGAGTAAGGCAGCCGTAGTAGAAGTGGAACATCTACACTAAGTTAAACTACATATAACATTAGCATTCATTTCCTTTCTGCTGTCTCTTGATATTTATTAGTGCATTAATTCTGATTTTTACCTTGATGCAGGTGTCTAAGTTGTATCAAGAAGGGATTTGTGGCCCCTCAGTTTTACTTTCATGTACATCCTACAATTCAATAATTCAATAGAATAAAATGTAACATTCGAGGCATGGGAAGAAATTTATGGTACAACAAGACAAGGAAATTGGTCAAAATGAAGAATCTTGTGGATAGAGACAGGACAATTTTAAAATGTAAGTTTACTGAGCTATCAGAAGTTAAGGAGAATGTATATGCACTCTTTCAAAAGTTTTGCTCTACTAACGTATATTCCCTCAATGTAGTCAGGCAAGGAGTACAAATACTGATCTTCAACAGGTCTAATCTATCATCTGTAAGTACTTTATTGTTGCAAGCAATACACTGAAACGACTGTTTGCTTGGAAGCAAAGAATTGAATTAGAATCAAAATGAGGAAAGAATGATGGGTGGTATGCCTATCACTGCTGCTGAAGCTGAAGCTCCAATACTTGGGCCACCTCATGTGAAGAGCCAACTCACTGGAAAAGACCCTGAGGCTGGGAAAGACTGAAGGCAGGAGAAGGGAACGGCAAAGGATGAGATGGTTGGATGGAATCACTGACTCAATGGATGTAAGTTTGAGTAAACTCCAGTAGATGGTAAAGGACGGGAAGCCTGCAGTGCTGTGGTCCATAAGGTCACAAAGAGTTGAACACAACTTAGTGACTGAACGACAGAAATGCCCGTGACAGGTGTTCAATAAATATTACTTTGTATCCAATATTAACCAGGCACTATCAAAATACTAGGAGGAGGTTATATGGTCCGTTCTCTCATGGATGTTAACTGCTAGTAGGACATTAACAATGACAAACAAAAGAACTTACTAAATACTGTGAAGTGATGTGCACCAAATGCCCTGGTAATACACATGTGCTCAGTCACCCAGTCATGTCTGACTCTTTGCAGCCCCATGGAGCAAACGCTCCTCTGTCCATGGGATTTTCCAGGCAAGAATGCTGAAGTGGGTTGCCATTCCCTTCTCCGGGGGATCTTCCCAACCCAGGGATCAAACCTGGGTCTCCCGCACTGTGGGCAGATCCTTACCATCTGAGCTAGTAGGGAAATTCCCTCCTGCGTTGGAAGGCAGACTCTTTACCATTAGCACCACCTGGGAAGCTCCGTTAATATATAAGCATAATAATAAATGCAACTTATTCAGCACTTATTTTGCATTATGCATTTATTCTTCACAAATCTTAACTCATTCTGCCTTTGCTAATAACCCTATGAAGCAGCTGCTATTACCATACTTTATAGGAGAATAAAATAAAGATGAAGAAAGGCCATAGAGCTTTCCTAAAACCATGAAACTAGTAAGTAGCAGAGATGAGATTTGAACATGAACCTCTTAATCCCAAAACCCATACTTAAGAAACAGGAATGACAAACTAGTAGAGGTATCTCAGATATTATTTTGAAGACACTGAAAAACTCAGCAGGAGAGAGTGCTGTGATTTATTACTAATGCCTCTTATGGCTGTGGAGTAGAAGAATGAATACAAATACCATAATTGACATTCCATTTGAAACATGCTACCTCTCATGGCTGTACCAGGTAAACAAAATGTGAGGATGAGGAGGGAGAAAAGTGAAATATATGCAATGCTTAAAATAGGTGGGATTAGTAAGTGAAGTAGAGATACAGCTCAAAGGCTATGTTTTGTTTTTTTCCTTTTTGAAGACCAAGAGTTTATTCTTGGTTTGTTAGTCACAGGGCTAACCACACACTTCACTGAGGTGGTTGACAGCACAGCGAAACTGCCAGATACAAATCTAATCTGTTGGTCTAACCTAAGTGCAAACTTTTCTTTCCTCATAGAACTCAAAGAAGAGAAAGGAGACTATCCTGTTTGAAATGAAACAGTTCCTTTACAAAAAGAAAAACATCCACAAAAATATTTAAATTTACATTTTAGTTGAAGCTGTTAGTTCCCTAGCTTACCACAAATAGAATCAGCACATATGGGCTATGAGTGCTGTTCAACGTGGCTCTGCATCATGAGGGCAGGAAACCCTTCAGTGTAGTTAGAGGACTTTAAGTTACAAACTGATAGATCAGATCACCAGCTTTTTAAAAAATAGGAAAGACTAAGCTCCACTAATTCACAATCAAGTTAATATTTTATTGCTCTACTGCCCAGGTCAAGGGACAATAAATGAGAAGCTCTAAATTCAATGAAGATGACACTTTTCTTTCACTACTATGATTTTAAAGATGTCTATGAAAACTCTAAATTTTGTTATGAAACAGTTTTAAATAAAATAAAACAGATACTCAAATCCTCCCAGGAGTCCAAAAGAGAGCAAGTTGTTACGGTATACGAAGGCTCACGTGGTTTTCAGTGGAGCTGTGTTTCCATTGGCTAAATGAATTTCAGTGATCACATATTCCTGAAGGCACCATGGATGGGATTACACTTTTTGACAAAATTCTTAATTATGATATACTGACTGTGCTGTCAGTGTACACAAGCTTTTAACCATATTACTCAGGAAATAATATGAAGCCAGGAGTTAGCTGCCAGCACAATGATAACTCTGTCTGATCAGAGGTGAACAGAGAACTGTTTCTATTTTTGTAGCTCAGTCAGATATTAAGTGCCACTTCTCCGGAGGTGATGTGGCTGCTTGAATACTGTCAAAGGCGCTACAGAGAAACATATCTTGGAAATTTCTCATCTGGCTGAGATTCTCTCAGACAAGAAAAAAAACACAGATTTATCTCTGTATATCTGTCTATCTAGTAAAGGGACCTGATATATTATGTTGGTGCAAAGGTAATTATGGTTGTGCATTGCTGAACTTTGCCATTTGATACTGGAATACATTCTTAAGTAAATATGGATATGTTATATATCATCTTAATGCACATTTCTTGCTTCATGGGTTTTTTTTTGCTAATAAATTTTTACTTGCTATTTATTTTATCTGTATTTTAGGCTATGGAATTGATGTTAGACCAAAAACAAATTTGAATAATTTTCTTATCAGAGGGGTCATAAAGCAGTGGAGACAACTGACAACATCAACAATGCATTTGGCCAAGGAATTGCTAATGAACATGCAGTGCAGTGGTGGGTCAAGAAGTTTGGCCAGAAGTCAACAGCCTTGAAGATGAGGAGCCTAGTGGACAGCCACTGGAAGTTGACACTATCAATTGAGAGTAATCATCAAAGTTGATGCTCTTACAACTACATGAGAAACTGCCCAAAACAATGTCAACCATTCTATGGTCATTTGGCATTTAAAGAAAATTGGAAAGCTGAAAAAGCTCGAAAAATGGATACCTCATTAGCTGATCGAAAAAAATAAATCATCGTTTCAATGTGTCTTCTCTTATTCTTTGCAACAATGATCCATTTCTCAATTGTATTGTGATGTGCAATGAAAAGTGGATTTCATATGACTGCAGGTGATGTAGCTCAGCGGTTGGACCATGAGGAGGTGCCAAAGCACTTTTCAAAGCCAAACTTGCACCAAAAAAAGGGTCACGGCCAATATGTGGTAGCTTGCTGGCCTGTCTGATCCTCTATAGTTTTCTGAGTCCTGGCAAAACCATTATATCTGAAAAGTATGCTTAGCAAATCGATGAGATAAACCAAAACCTGCAATAATTGCAGCCAGCGCTGGCCAACAGAATGGGCCCAATTCTTCTCCACGACAATGCCCAACATACATGACACAACCAATGCTTCAAAAGTTGCACAAACTGGGCTACAAAGTTTTGCCTCACCCATGATATTTACCTGACCTCTCACCAACTTATTGCCACTTTTTTAAAGCATCTTGACACTCTTTTGTGGGGAAAATGCTTCCACAACCAGCAGGACATAGAAAATCCTTTCTGAGAGTTTCTCAAATCCTGAAGTACAGATTTTAATGCTATAGAAATAAACTTATTTCTTGTTGGCAAAAGTGTGTTGATTGTAACAATCCCGATTTTGATTAACAAAGATGTTCGAGCCCAGTCATAGTGATTTAAAATTTAGGGTCTGAAATTGTATTACCTTTGTACCAACCTAACAGAAAGAGTCCAATAACTATTTCTGAGTAACAAACTATTCATTCCATAATCATTTAAGAATTTTGTATAGTAATTGTACAATATACAAAAAGAGCTTCCTACTTCTCCTATCGTTTTGGGGACTGGTAATCTGGTAATGAACCTATCCTCCTGGTTAAATTCTCCAAAATCCACTTCTACATACTTGATAGAATAGACTATAAATATAGGTGAATAAGTAAGAATGTGCATGCACTGGAAAACAAAGTAATTTTGTTGATAACATCCTGATATGCATTAGACATTTGTTGTTGTTCAGTTGTTCAGTCCTGTCCAACTCTTTGGGACCCCCATGCACTGCAGCACACCAGGCTTCCCTGTCCTTCACCATCTCCCAAAGTTTGCTCAAACTCATGTTCATTGAGTCAGTGATGTCATCCAACCATGTCTGTCGTCCCCTTCTCTTCCTGCCTTCAGTCTTTCCCAGCATCAGGGTCTTTTCTAATGAAACTGCTCTTCCCATCAGGTGGCCAAAGTACTGGAGCTTCAGCTTCAGTATCAGCCTTTCCAATGAATATATTAGGGTTGATTTCCTTTAGGATTGACTGGTTTGATCTCCTTGCACTCCAAGCGACTGTCAGGAGTCTTCTCCAATACCACAGTGCAAAAGCATCAATTCTTCAGCACTCAGCTTTCAGCACTTTGGGCTTCCCTGGTAAAGACTACACCTGCAATGCAGGAGACCTGGATTTGACCCCTGGGTTGGGAAGATCCCCTGGAGAATGGAAAGGCTAACCACTCCACTATTCTGGCCTGGAGAACTACAGTCCATGGGGCTGCAAAGAGTTGGACACAACTGTGTGACTTTCAATTTCAGCCGTCTTTATGGTCCAATTCTCACATCCACACATGACTACTGGAAAAACCATAGCTTTGACTATACAGAACTTTGTCAGCAAAGTAATGTCTCTAGATTATACATCATTTCATTCAATCTTAGAAAAAAAATATTTCAAAAACAGAAGGGTTTTCAACATAAAATATTTTCACCAAACTTTGCAAACTTGAAGCTTTCCTCTTCCCTGATATGTTCTAATCGTCTGATACATTCCTAAAGAAGTGTATGCATGTCTCTTTCTGTCTTCCATTCAGGCATCAGAGTCCCATATACTGTGTATCTCACATCTCTCTCTGACTTCTTCCCCAAATTCCTTTACTTTATGTGCAGCTTACTTTAACTAGGTGTTAAAACAATGTGATTTTGCTAACATTCATTAATGTGAACAAAATTATTTAATAATATTTTCCAAGGAGCATATGTTCTTTTTCAGGATAGTTGCTTACTCGCCATGTATAGGTCTAATCAGAAAGTTTTAGGCATAATAACAAGTATTCTTGGAGGCATGAGATATCTTCTCTTGCTATGACTTAATCTAGTTCTAGTTTTCAAATGAGCCATGTGCTTATGTTTTCTATTAATTTGGTGAAAAATGCTTTTAAAAAGACACTAGCTTAATATTAATTATAGATTCACTATGCACTACATTAAAAATACACAAAGTATGTGGATACAGTTTTCATTTATCCTTTCTCAAGAATGGATTTTCTGGAGAGCATATACACACATACACACATATCACACACTGTGAATATTATGCATTTGTATACTATCTTTATGAAATGTGAGCACGCCGGTTATTCTCAGTAATGATTGTAATTAGTTTACACAGGGTACCCTTCTCAAAACAAAATTACTTAGAGAAGATAAGAGCTTTAGAGCTCTAGTCATGGAATTACTGTGTATCCTTGCATTTTTACAATACATCTGTGAGGACTCACTTTGAAAGCACTACTTCCTCACACCAGGAGGAAGCACTTCAGGGATCTTCCACTCTTTACAAGTTGCAACGGTCTTGTGTTTCATACCAATTTTAACAAACTAATCTGCATAGATACTCTGCTCCTCTTTCTTCTTCCTCTGTTACATTTTTCCTCAGTCTTTTCTAATGTGTAACTATCTCCTCTGTGCCTACTGTGCTGAGTGTGTGTTGAGCTTAGGAGATATTCACAAGAAGGTACATGGCATGTTCTATGTCTCTGGAGCACATATAGACCAGGACACTGAAAACTGTCCATTGCACTTTGAACCATTAATAGGTTACGAAAGAATTTAAAGAATAACCACTGGTCAAAAGAAGTTTCAGTCACAGTATATATATGCATACTAGGTTGCAGGGTGAAATATATTATTCTGTATCATAGGACAAGAGTTCAAAAAGCATTTTAACTAAGGAAATGATCCAGTTGCAGTCTTCATAAGAGTAAATCCTACTTCACCAACAAACCCAATAATGCCCCTCTTTATGATCCAATATAGTGATTACTAGCTTTCCTTTCCTTTCCTTTGGATAAACAAGGCATAATACAATTTTTGGATTTGAAATAGCTCAACTGGAATTCCATTACCTCCAAGAGCTTTGTCGTAGTAATGCTTCCTAAGGCCCACTTAACTTCACATTCAAGGATGTCTGGCTCTAGGTGAGTGATCATACCACTGTGATTATCTGGGTCATGAAGATGTTTTTTGTATAGTAGTTCTATGTATTCTTGCCACCTCTTTTTCAAATCCTAAAATATAATGCTGTGAAAGTACTGTACTCAATATGCCAGCAAATCTGGAAAACTCAGCAGTGGCCACAGAACTGGAAAAGGTCAGTTTTCATTCCAATTCCAAAGAAAGGCAATGTCAAAGAATGCTCAAACTACCACACGATTGCACTCATTTCACACGTAGTAAAGTAATGCTCAAAATTCTCCAAGCCAGGCTTCAGCAATACATGAACCGTGAACTTCCAGATATTCAAGATAGTTTTAGAAAAAGCAGAGGAATCAGAGATCTAGTTACCATGTCTGCAGGATCATCAAAAAAGCAAGAGAGTTCCAGAAACATCTATTTCTGCTTTATTGACTATGCCAAAGCTTTTGACTATGTGTATCACAATAAACTGGAAAATTCTGAAACAGATAAGAATACCAGACTACCTGACCTGCCTCTTGAGAAATCTGTATGCAGATCAGGAAGCAACAGTTAGAACTGGACATGGAACAACAAACTGGTTCCAAATAGGAAAAGATGTACATCAAAGTTGTATACTGTTACCCTCCTTATTTAACTTATATGCAAAGTACAACATGAGAAATGCTGGGGTGGATGAAGCACACGCTGGAATCAAGATTGCTGAGAGAAATATCATTAACCTCAGATATGCAGATGACACCACCCTTATGACAGAAAGTGAAGAGGAACTAAAGAGCCTCTTGTTGAAAGTGAAAGAGGAGAGTGAAAAAGTTGGCTTAAAGCTCAACATTCAGAAAATGAAGATCATGGTATCCGGTCCCATCACTTCATTGGAAATAGATGGGGAAACAGTGGAAACAGTGTCAGACTTCATTTTTGGGGGCTCCAAAATTACTGCTGATGGTGACTGCAGCCATGAAATTAAAAGACACTTACTCATTGGAAGGAAAGTTATGACCAACCTAGATAGCATCTTAAAAAGCAGACAAATTACTTTGTCAACAAAGGTCCATCTAGCAAGACTACAGTTTTTCCATCATGTATGGATATGACAGTTGAACTATACAGAAAGCTGAGCACTGAATAATTGATGCTTTTGAACTATGGTGTTGGAGAAGACTCTTGAGAGTCCCTTGGACTGCAAGGAGATCCAACCAGTCCATGCTAAAGGAGATTAGTCCTGGGTGTTCATTGGAAAGACTTATGTTGAAGCTGAAATTCCAGTCCTTTGACCACCTGATGCAAAGAGCTGACTGATTTGAAAAGGCCATGATGCTGGGAAAGACTGAAGCAGGAGGAGAAGGGGATGACGGAGGATGAGATGGGTGGATGGCATCACTGACTCAATGGACATGGGTATGGGTGTACTCCGGGAGTTGATGATGGACATGGAGGCCTGGCGTGCTGCAGTTCATGGAGTCACAGACAATCGGACACTACTGAGAGACAGAACTGAACTGAATATAATTTTTGCTAGTTCATGTGACTAGTTTATTCATTCAGCTATTCTTACACTGTTACATTAACCCCACACTAATCTTAATAAAGTTTAAACAAAAAGAGTATATCACATAGCTTACTATATTCATGAGAGATCATAAAAATGATACTTCAAATTATAGAGGGAGCTGACTTCAATAAGAGATTTAAGATCTCACAGGATCAACAACTTTGCCTCTTTGCTACTTGGGTTGTTTGATTAAAGATAATCAAATACAAATTAAAAATGAAACAGATTATAATAAATACATATAAAACCTCAATCCAAAGAATGATGCATGACTCTGATTTAAGAATATAAATCTTTCTCATACGTTTTCTTTCAAGGAATTTATTTCACTAAAAATACCTTGTTACATACATACCAGGCACTATATGCACATAAATTAACTACAAATAAACAGCAAGATTTTTTCAACAAACTCAAACAGTAACTCCGTTTTCCCCATCATGGAGAAGTGAAATTTTACTTATTTTCTACATCGGCTATGAGTATCAGGACCCATTTGCTTTCTATTTAGCCCTATGACTGGGTTTCTATACAGCTATTGAATCTTGAAATTGGGCTGGAATCCCTTTGAAAAGTTTGTCTTGGCATAATCCGCATTCCCTGTTTCTACTGTAGTTGATTTCACCTTTTTGAGTGCTTGAGTTTTGTGCCTTTCTCTTTCCCCTTTCTGGTAAAACATGAGACAATGTCATTAAAGTCTCCATTGCTTTTTCTGTCTCAAAGAGAGGTAATCCTACCCTCACAGAATCCTCCAATATCTTTACTGCCTGTCTGATTCTTCAACCCCTACCTTTTTTCAAGTCTTTAATTTTTGTTAAAAAAAAAAAAACAAAATAAGTTTATAATGGCTATTTCTAATTATCACAATCAGTATTCTATAATCTGGGCTACGCTTGTGGAAATGATAGTTCCTGTGATAGTTGTGTGATTTAGAAACTTAAGGTTATAACTTTATTCTGAAACAATATTCAGTGACATAATTCTCTTAAATTTCAAATGCTTTTTGTTCAGTCATTCAGTTGCGTCTGACTCTTTGTGACCCCACGAATCGCGGCAAGCCAGGCCTCCCTGTCCATCACCAACTCCCAGAGTTCACTCAGACTCATGTCCATCGAGTTGGTGATGCCATTCAGCCATCTCATCCTCTGTCATCCCTTTCTCCTCCTGTCCCCAATCCTTCCCAGCATCAGGGTCTTTTCCAATGAGTCACCTCTTCACACAAAGTGGCCAAAGTATTGGAGTTTCAGCTTCAACATCACTCCTTCCAATGAACACCCAGGAATGATTTCCTTTAGCATGGACTGGTTGGATCTCCTTGTAGTCCAAGCGACTCTCAAGAGTCTTCTCCAACACCACAGTTCAAAAGCATCAATTCTTCGGCACTCAGCTTTCTTCACAGTCCAACTCTCATATTCATACATGACTACTGAAAAAACCATAGCCTTGACAAGACAGACCTTTGTTGGCAAAGTAATGTGGCTGCTTTTGAATATGCTATCTATGTTGGTCATAACTGTCCTTCCAAGCAGTAAGTGTGATTTAATTTCATGGCTGCAATTACAATCTGCAGTGATTCTGGAGCCCCAAAAAATAAAGTTTGACACTGTTTTCACTGTTTCCCCATCTATTTCCCATGAAGTGATGAAACCAGATGCCATGATCTTTGTTTTCTGAGTGTTGAGCTTTAAGCCAACTTTCTCACTCTTTTTCACTTTTACCAAGAGGCTTTTTAGTTCCTCTTCCCTTTTGGCCATAAGGGTGGTATCATCTGCATTTCTGAGGCTATTGATATTTCTCCTGGCAATCTTGATTCCAGCTTGTGCTTCATCCATCCCAGCATTTCTCATTATGTACTCTACATTTAAGTTAAATAAGCAGGGTGACGATATATAGCCTTGACGTACTCCTTTTCCTATTTGGAACCAGTCTGTTGTTCCATGTCCAGTTCTAACTGTTGCTTCCTGACCTGCATACAGGTTTTTCAAGAGGCAGGTCAGGTGGTCTGGTATTTCTATCTCTCTCAGAATTGTCCACAGTTTATTGTGAGCCACACAGTCAAAGGCTTTGGCATAGTCAATAAGGCAGAAATAGATGTTTTCCTGGAACTTTCTTGCTTTTTCCATGATCCAGTGGATGTTGGCAATTTGATCTCTGGTTCCTCTATCTTTTCTAAGACCAGCTTGAACATCCGGATGTTCACGGTTCACATATTGCCAAAGCCTGGCTTGGAGAATTTTGAGCATTACTTTACTAGTATGTGAGACAAGTGCAATTGTGCGGCAGTTTGAGCATTCTTTGGCATTGGAATGAAAACTGACCTTTTCCAGTCCTGTGGCTAAAAAAAAAAACAAAATAAGTTTATAATGGCTATTTCTAATTATCACAATCAGTATTCTATAATCTGGGCTACGCTTGTGGAAATGATAGTTCCTGTGATAGTTGTGTGATTTAGAAACTTAAGGTTATAACTTTATTCTGAAACAATATTCAGTGACATAATTCTCTTAAATTTCAAATGCTTTTTGTTCAGTCATTCAGTTGCGTCTGACTCTTTGTGACCCCACGAATCGCGGCAAGCCAGGCCTCCCTGTCCATCACCAACTCCCAGAGTTCACTCAGACTCATGTCCATCGAGTTGGTGATGCCATTCAGCCATCTCATCCTCTGTCATCCCTTTCTCCTCCTGTCCCCAATCCTTCCCAGCATCAGGGTCTTTTCCAATGAGTCACCTCTTCACACAAAGTGGCCAAAGTATTGGAGTTTCAGCTTCAACATCACTCCTTCCAATGAACACCCAGGAATGATTTCCTTTAGCATGGACTGGTTGGATTTCCTTGTAGTCCAAGCGACTCTCAAGAGTCTTCTCCAACACCACAGTTCAAAAGCATCAATTCTTCGGCACTCAGCTTTCTTCACAGTCCAACTCTCATATTCATACATGACTACTGAAAAAACCATAGCCTTGACAAGACAGACCTTTGTTGGCAAAGTAATGTGGCTGCTTTTGAATATGCTATCTATGTTGGTCATAACTGTCCTTCCAAGCAGTAAGTGTGATTTAATTTCATGGCTGCAATTACAATCTGCAGTGATTCTGGAGCCCCAAAAAATAAAGTTTGACACTGTTTTCACTGTTTCCCCATCTATTTCCCATGAAGTGATGAAACCAGATGCCATGATCTTTGTTTTCTGAGTGTTGAGCTTTAAGCCAACTTTCTCACTCTTTTTCACTTTTACCAAGAGGCTTTTTAGTTCCTCTTCCCTTTTGGCCATAAGGGTGGTATCATCTGCATTTCTGAGGCTATTGATATTTCTCCTGGCAATCTTGATTCCAGCTTGTGCTTCATCCATCCCAGCATTTCTCATTATGTACTCTACATTTAAGTTAAATAAGCAGGGTGACGATATATAGCCTTGACGTACTCCTTTTCCTATTTGGAACCAGTCTGTTGTTCCATGTCCAGTTCTAACTGTTGCTTCCTGACCTGCATACAGGTTTTTCAAGAGGCAGGTCAGGTGGTCTGGTATTTCTATCTCTCTCAGAATTGTCCACAGTTTATTGTGAGCCACACAGTCAAAGGCTTTGGCATAGTCAATAAGGCAGAAATAGATGTTTTCCTGGAACTTTCTTGCTTTTTCCATGATCCAGTGGATGTTGGCAATTTGATCTCTGGTTCCTCTATCTTTTCTAAGACCAGCTTGAACATCCGGATGTTCACGGTTCACATATTGCCAAAGCCTGGCTTGGAGAATTTTGAGCATTACTTTACTAGTATGTGAGACAAGTGCAATTGTGCGGCAGTTTGAGCATTCTTTGGCATTGGAATGAAAACTGACCTTTTCCAGTCCTGTGGCCACTGCTGAGTTTTTCAGATTTGCTGGCATATTGAGTGCAGCACTTTCACAGCATCATCGTCAGGATTTGAAATAGCTCAACTGGAATTCCATCACCTCCACTAGCTTTGTTCGTAGTGATGCTTTCTAAGGCCCACTTGACTTCACATTCCAGGATGTCTAGCTCTAGGTGAGTGATCACATCATCATGATTGTCTTGGTTGTGAAAATGTTTTTTGTACAGTTCTTCTGTGTATTCTTGCCACTTCTTAAATCTTCTGCTTCTGTTAGGTCCATACCATTTCTGTCCTTTATCGAGCCCATCTTTGCATGACATGTTTCTTTGGTATCTTTAATTTTCCTGAAGAGATCTCTAGTCTTTCCTATTCTGTTGTTTTCCTCTATTTCTTTGCATTGATCACCAAAGAAGTGTTTCTTATCTCTCCTTGCTATTCTTTGAAACGCTGCATTCAGATACTTATATCTTTCCTTTTCTCCTTTACTTTTCGCTTCTCTTCTTTTCACAGCCTCCTGAGATAGCTATTTTGCTTTTCTGCATTTCTTTTCCACATTGATGGTCTTGATCACTGTCTCCTGTACAATGTCACGAACTTCCATCCATAGTTCATCGGGCACTCTCTCTGTCAGATCTAATCCCTTAAATCTATTTCTCACTTCCACTGTATAATCATAAGGGAATTGATTTAGGTCATGTCTGAATGGTCTTGTGGTTTTCCCTACTTTCTTCAATTTAAGTCTGAATTTGGAAATAAGGTATTCATGATGTGAGCCACAGTCAGCTCCCGGTTTTGTTTTGCTGGCTGTATACAGCTTCTCCATCTTTGTCTGCAAAGAATATAATCAATCTGATTTCGGTGTTGACCATCTGGTGATGTCCATGTGTAAAGTCTCCTCTTGTGTTGTTGGAAGAGGTTGTTTCCTATGACTAGTGCATTTTCTTGGCAAAACTGTATTAGGCTTGGTCCTGCTTCATTCCATAGTCTAAGGCCAAATTTACCTGTTATCCCAGGTGATTCTTGAGTTCCTACTTTTGCATTTCAGTCCCCTATAATGAGAAGGATAACTTTTGGGGGTGTTAGTTCTAAAAGGTCTTGTAGTAGGTCTTTATAGAACCATTCAACTTCAGCTTCTTCAGCATTACGGGTTGGGGCATAGACTTGGATTACTTTGATATTGAATGGTTTGCCTTGGAAATGAACAGAGACCATTGTGTTGTTTTTGAGATTGCATCCACATACTGCATTTCAGACTCTTTTGTTGACCATGAAGGCAACTCCATTTCTTCTAAGGGATTCCTGCCCACAGTAATAGATATAATGATCATCTGAGTTAAATTCACCCATTCTAGTTCATTTTACTTCACTGATTCCTAGACTGTCGACATTCACTCTTGCCATCTCCTGTTTGACTACCTCCAATTTGCCTTTATTCATGGATCTAACATTTCAGGTTCCTATGCAATATTGCTCTTTACAGCATCGGACCTTGCTTCTATCATCAGTCGCATCCACAGCTGGGTATTCTTTTTGCTTTGGCTCCATCCCTTCACTCTTTCTGGAGTTATTTCTCCACTGATCTCCAGTAGCATATTGGGCACCTACTGGCCTGGAGAGTTCCTCTTTCAGTATCCTATTATTTTGCCTTTTCATACTGTTCATGGGGTTCTCAAGGCAGGAATACTGAAGTGGTTTGCCATTTCCTTCTCGAGTGGACCCCTTTTGTCAGACCTCTCCACCATGACCCGCCAGGCTTGGGTGGCCCCACAGGGCATGGCTTAGTTTCACTGAGTTAGGCAAGGCTGTGGTCCATGTGATCAGATTGTTTAGATTTTGTGATTATGGTTTCAGTGTCTGCCCTCTGATGCCCTCTCACACACACCTCTACAATAAAAAAAGAGGATGGGGTTTTCCCTGGTGGCCCAATGGTTCCCCATGCAGTAAGCCCAGATTTGATTCCTGGTCCAGAAACTAGATACCACATGTTGCAACTAAAAGTTTGTATACTGCAACTAAAGATCCCATGCACTGTAACTAAGACCCAGTGTGGCCAAAATATATGTGTGTGTGTGTGTATTTACAGTATTTACATATATGTATATACCTGTATGTATGTATGTATGTATATGTGTATATATATATATACATATATATATATATATATATGAAGGAAATGGCACCCCACTCCATTCTCTTGCCTGGAAAATCCCATGGGCGGAGGAGCCTGGTGGGCTGCAGTACATGGGGTCATGAAGAGTTGGACACGACGGAGCTACTTCACTTTCACTTTTCACTTTCATGCATTGGAGAAGGAAATGGCAACCCACTCCAGTGTTCTTGCCTGGAGAATCCCAGGGACGGGGGAGCCTGGTGGGCTGCCGTCTATCGGGTCGCACAGAGTTGGACACGACTGAAGCGACTTAGCAGTAGTATATACCTGTGTGTGTGTGTGTGTATATCTATATATACATACATACATACAAACACTTTAAAAAAAAAAGAAAGAAAGAGAATCAATGAAGCAACTAAGCAATGAAGTTAGGTTTCTTTCCTTTTGGAAGTAGCAATTAGAAAGTCAGCTATGCTTTGCTTTTTCTGAGACTTCAAGCTTAGAAATTGTAGTGATTGTATCTGTGACACTTTGTGGTCTTACAAGAATTTAATCTAGGGTCAGGCAGCAGAGGTTATGAGCAGCAGCTCCACAGTGCCTCTAAAGCCTTTGTCTTCTCCCTAATCCCAAAGTTAATCTTGGTTATGCATCGTGCAATTCAATGCCAGGTCATGTGGAAACAGAAGCCTACATTTGAAGAAGAAAATCAGTCTCATGAGGTTTCATTTTATTATATTCTTTATTATTTGCCTAGAAAAGTCCCCCTTGGTACTATCTCCCTAATAGCTCCAAGTTGTCTATTTCCTGATCTACAAAATCTAAACTGACTCTTTTCTATTTTAATGACACTTTCTTCTTTGTTGTCCATCTCAAACTTCTCCACTTCATTTTCTAAGCTAAGAAAAGCTCCCTGACTTATTGCCCCTAAAGTATTGCCCCCCTAATATTTCCCACAAAAATTTCATTAAATAAGGTATATAAAATTATCCCATGTATATATTTTTGATCTATTATCTTTCATTTAAATTTCCATTTATATGAGTATATGCTCATTTTACCCTTATACATCATATAAGTATATATATATATATATAGCATTTATATTTAAAAGATATACTTGAATTATGAATCCAGAATTTAAGATGTCACTAATCCTATCATGAACGCCCTCACTGAGGAGCTTCTGGTAAATCAGTGCTTACACAGCATATTGAGAAATGCCACAAATTAAAGAAAGGGCAGTTATTAACCATCATGCGGCACACGCCATGCTGCTGCACACATTCTCCTCTACACACAGTACTACTTAATTATAGGCGATGTGTCTATATCTACTGAGACACACAGAATGCAAATCCCACCCTGGGTTACAGAGCTAGCAAGAGGAAAAACTAGAATATGATTTCAAGTCTGTATTACGAAAAATCTGTGTCTTTCTGCATTTCCATCCACACATAGACCCCCTAAAGATTCAAAACACTGACTCAAGTCAGTTTCTCTGGATTCACATTGTAGCTCCATACATTATCTATGTTTCCTTGGTCAAGTTAATCTTTTTTCTGATGATTTATTTTAACCTTTTTATTGGAGTATAATTGATTTACAATCTTGTGCTAGTTTCAGGTATATGGCATTAAAAGAACACATCATTCTTTCTGAAAAAGCTGAACTATTTAAGCTAAATATGCCATGATCTACATACAAGATTGGAAAATGTCATATGAAAATGATTGCTTTATAAGGCACAGTAGTGTAATGGAAAATAAGAAAAGTTTGAGATTTTGTATCCAAACTCTACCATTTAGTAATTGTGTGACGATAACTTACCCAACCTACCTATGACTCAGTCCCTTTACCTGTAAAACAGAAATGACATCTATCGTCACAGTGCTTACAATGGTTTAAAACTCAACTACAACATTGATTTCTTAATCTAGAATGTACTGCAGTTCCGAAGTGCAAAGTTATCACTATGGTTGCATGTATGCACACTAAATGTGAATTATTATAAACATATAAAATTATTAGAAGCAAAATTAAATGCTTCTCAATAAACAGATGCAAACCAAATAGGACCTTATATTTAGAGGTAACTGAGTATAAGCACCGTTTGTGAACTGCATACTTACTTTGTCCCTCTTAGTTATTAGAGAAGAAAACCTTCATTCAATTTGACTCTATGAGAAAGTTCTTCCTATTTCTGTCTATCCCAAGATATGTAAAATCGGGAAAGGTGAAAATAATGAAATCATTCCAGAAGTAATGGTCACCTTCCATATTCTAGCCAGTCTCCAGAAACATTCCCACCATGAAAGCCCAATTAGAAAGATCAAGGCATTATTAATTGTATAAAATATTAAAAATATGAATGAATTTAATAATTGGCCATGATCCCTTGGCCACCTTTAATTAGCATCCATCATCTACACAGACACACTGTGTGTCCATGGTTTGTGAACAAAAAGGCTCACATCCTTTTGCACTTTGCCATTTATTTGCCATAAACACACCAAGTTATTCTTCATAGTCATTAGTTAATATCTGTTCATTAGCTAAGCAATAGGAAATTATTTTTAAGGTATCAACAACTTAAATGACAGTGACACTGCTTGAAAACACTGCTGAAAATTTATGAGAAAAAGAGACAAAAATAATTATAGAAGTAACAATATGTGTTCACCTTTATGAGTGTTTACTAGGTGTCAGACAATGTGGCATGCAACCTTTGGCTGCATCATTTAATTTAGTGTTTAAAAGAACTTAAATGTTATTATTTACTTAGTGAAACATAATTAAATAAATAGAATTTCAAGACTTAACAATGGCCTAAGTCTACCTAGACAGTTAATGGAAGAACTATATTTTCATCACAGGTGAAACAACTCCAGAACTTTTCCTCTTAACCACTTCAGCTTACAGTCTACTGTCTCTATTGTTCTTTTTCATCAATTAAAGGATATTATCATTCCTCTAATTAACAAAGATGTTTTAATAAACAAAAATGTTTATTAAAAAATAAACATTGATAATTAACAAAGCGGTAAATAATATTTATAGCATTATTATTAACTATCATACTATATTCCTGAAGGAAATCAACCCTGAATATTCACTGGGAGGACTGATGCTAAAGCTGAAGCTTCAATACTTTGACCACCTGATGCAAAGCGCAGATTCATTTGGAAAAGATCGAAAGCAAAAAGAGATGGGGGTGGCAGAGGATGGGATGGTTAGATAGCATCACCAACTCAACGGACATGAGTGTAAGGAAACCCCGGGAGATAGTGGAGGACAGAGGAGCCTTGCCTGCTGCCATCCATGAGATCACAAAGAGTTGGACACAACTGAGCGAATGACTAACAATAATAAAATCATTACTATTCCTAGTAACAGCAAGTTTTTGATGGAGAATCCCAGGGACAGGGGAGCCTGGTGGTTGCCGTCTATGGGGTTACACAGAGTCAGTGACTTAGCAGCAGCAGCAGCAGTAACTAACACTTACTTTCATTTTTAGTCACCTGAAGATACCTTTCATAGGTTTGGTTTGGAGGAATGACTAAACCTATCACAATATACTTTTATCCTCTGGAAACCATATATAATTTCAGGATTTCAGAAAAAGTTCTTTTCTATTATTGAAAGATAATGTTCTGGATAATGAGTGCATAGATAAAAGTTTTCTGCAATTGCAATAAAGAACATCTTCCTAAAAGAAAAAATATAGCTCACCTAATCAGTTCATCTTCTTATTTCCCCACATTCTTAAATTCAGCTTTCCCACGATGAATACAGTTAAAGGGGCTTTGGGCAAGGGAAGCCTTAGACACAAGTTTTATATTACTTCTCCCCACCCTAGTTGGTGAAACCAAACGTGTTATATTGACTACAATTGTTCTGTTAACTTGCTGGGAGGGAGAAGCCATTGATTCAGCCAGATTCTTCTAGCTCAATTGTTCCCCAGGGTAAAAAACAGGAACTTAGAGAAAATCACTCACTCCTTTCAGACCTCCAGGGAAGTTTGCAAGAACTGCTCCGATGTCCTAAATGGTACCCTAGTTAGCTCTGAAAATACATGTACCTAACAAAGTACCCCACTCACTTTTCAGATGTAGCTTATACTTTAGAGGGAGCCTCTAATTTAATATTTTATTATGAGTTTCTCTTGGTGGTTCACTTAATAGCTCTTTAGTTGCTACAGCTATAACATGATCTAGATTAGCATAGAGTATCCCAAGACAACAATGTAAAGAACCCTAAAACATTTTCCACAATGGTGTAATTCCTTAGACTATGAAACATGGAAATACAGTCACTTGAGTGTCTGATGCCTTTCAAAAGCAATATTGTAAGAACTTTGCTTTTATTGTAGGAAAAGAACAAAAAACTCATAATTAACTTGTAGTCTAGTAGCTGACAAAATGAAAAGGGCCTAAAGCCCAGAATCAATTAACATATTATATCTTTATTGAAGTGTAGAAGTATA
The DNA here is from genome assembly GCA_006408675.1 of Madoqua kirkii. Lineage (NCBI taxonomy): Eukaryota > Metazoa > Chordata > Mammalia > Artiodactyla > Bovidae > Madoqua > Madoqua kirkii. The sequence goes on along the minus strand of SJYC01111206.1, from coordinate 74,859 downwards.
ATGCCAAGGTTTATATAAATCTCATATTTCCGGTGAGAGCACAGCAATTTCAACATCTTATATGGATGTCCATGTTATACTTTCACTTGCAGGAAAAGCCGTAACTGGCAAATTTTATTGTAGTGCCTAATGTGTTCTCGACTATCTAGACATCTTAATATTAATTCCTTATCAGACATTTCATTCTCTTACAAATTCTCATTTATACACTCCTCAAAATATTTATTGCCAGCTTGACTTTCTGACATATAACATTTTCTTATTGGTACTTTCTTCATTTCCTTTCAATTTTCTTCTCTCTTGAATCATATGTAAGTACAAACTTATTCATTTTTCTCCAGTTGTTCCTTAAATAAAACTGGTTAATTAGTACAAGCTATGCAGCATGTATGTTATGGAGGCCTACATTTGTTATTTCCTTTCAGTTTCTATACAGTGTATTTCTGTACACTAAAAGTGTACTCACTCTTTCTTATGTGTGTATATATATGTTGTTATATGTGATTTGGGAGTTTTCCTTCTTTAAAAAATTTATTTATTTATTTATAGCTGCGCTGGGTCTTCACTGTTGCACACGGGCTTTCTCCAGTTGTGGCGAGCGGGGCTACTCTTCACTGTGGTGCATGGGCTTCTTACCATGGTGGTTTCTTTTGTTTTGGCACAGGCCCTAGAGTTCTCAAACTTCAGTATTAGTGGCTCGCCGGCTTCAGTTTAGTTCAGTTCAGTTCAGTTCAGTCGCTCAGTTGTATCCAACTCTTTGCGACCCCATGAATCGCAGCACGCCAGGCCTCCCTGTCCGTCACCATTTCCCAGAGTTCACTCTTACATCTTCAGAGAAAATCATAGGAAAGTGGAGTAGAGCTAAATTCCCATGAATAAGTCATTATATCCACATGTCTGCCCTGCAATTCATATTTGTTATCCAGGTCACAGTAAAATGGACATAAATAACTGAAATAGCTTGTCCCAGGGATTTCACAGAGCAAAGAGTCACTAGGTTAGGCTGGATCAGATGACATTATTGCATCAGGCTATTCTGGGTTAGCACCTCAGGACTACTCTAGTCCCATGTGTCAATGCTGTAAAGTAATACATTTTAAACTGTGGTTCTAGAGAAGACTCTTGAGAGTCTCTTGGGCTACAAGGAGATCAAACCTATCAATCCTAAAAGAAATCAATCCTGAATATTCATTGGAAGGACTGATGCTGAAACTGGAGCTCTAATATTTTGGCCATCTGATTCGAAGAGCCAACTCATTGGAAAAGACCTGATGCTGGGAAAAATTGAAGGCAAAATGAGAACAGGGCAACAGAGGAGGAGATGGTTAGAGAGAATCACTGGTTCAATGGACATGAATTTGAGCAAACTCTGGGAGACACTGAAGGGCAAGGAAGCCTGGCTTGCTACAGTCCATGGAGTTGTAAAGAGCTGGATACAACTTAGCAACTGATCAACAACAACAACATTAAGGAATGTGAAAATTTATAGTAGCTATATTTGAATGGTGCTTTATGGTCTTCAGAACACTTTTGCATATATATATATATACTTTTCTCTTGTTCATAATACTATGAAGTTTAAGTGATTCAGACAAAGTTTTTTGCAAAATTACATCCATCTTTTATACAAGGAATTAAAGACCAAGAAAGAATAAGTTACTTGCTCAAAACTTAATAAGTATTATGGCCTAAACCCAATTTCTGGTCAAATGTTCCTAATAAAACGCTACTGTGTGTTGGATTTACACAAGCACCCTTCGCTGTAACAGAACAGAATTAAGATAGTTACGCTTTCACAGCTGGGGAGTTGGTGGAGAGGTGGGTGGAGATTTGGTTCTGCAGTTGTACTGACTTCTCATAGGGAAGAAGGAAACAGGGTCTGCACCACGGGTTGGTGGAAAGAATGTAAAGAAAAGTAATGACCCTCTGATTAACTTCTCACTTTCACCTTGTTTCTCTAGCATTTTCTAGTTAGAGTCTTGGCAATCAATCTGACACACATTACCACACAGAAAAAGGGAACTTTTCTTAAAAAAATGTGCTGCACCTTCATGTTTACTGCGGCATTACTCACAGCAGCCAAGACCTGCAACAGGTAAGTGTCCACTGATGGATGAAGGGATAAAGAAAACACAAGAAACAGAATATTAGCTTTAAAAGAACTAAATGCTGCCATTGGTGACAATATGAGTAGACCTGGGGGACGTTACGTTAAATGAAATAAGCCAGACACAGAAAGCAAATATTGCATGATATCACTTACATGCAAAATCTAAATGATCAAACACAAAGAAGCAGAGAGTAAAGTGATGATTGCCAGGATATAGTGGGAGGGAGCAGAGAAGGCAATGGCAATCCACTCCAGTATTGCCTGGAGAATTCCAGGGACAGAGGAGCCGGTTGGGCTGACATCTATGGGGTCACACAGACTTGGACGAGACTGACGATTGACCTGACTTAGGAGCAGGAGCAGTGGGAGGGAGAAATGTTGAGGTGTTAGTCAAATGGTACAAAGTTTCAATTATGCAAAATAAGTCTTAGAGACATACTACCTTTTTTAAAAAAGGAATGTACCCACTGCTCCTACCACTGCTCACCCATGCTATGATTCTCAGCTGTTTTAACAGCTTAGAAGATTGGCCCTTGTTTGTTTTGGTAATATCTCTCTGCCAAAATATTAAACTCTGCTCGAGTGTTTGAACACTTAACACATGCCTTCGGCATTGTTGTCTACATCAGGGGTCAGCACGTGTTTTTCTGTAAAGGGCCAGATAGTAATACTTGAAGCTTTTCAGACATAAGCTTTGTTGCAACTTTTCAACTCTGCCATTACAATATGCAAAAGCAGTGATAATACAAAGAACAAGTGCAGCTGTGTTTCAACAAAACTTCATTTACAAAATAGGTGCCAGGCTGGATTTGGCTGACAGATATAATGTGCAGACTCTTAGCATATATAAAGTCAATGTCAAATCTCAGTACGTTTTTCTTCACCAAGATAACTCATATTATTATTTTTAATAGTTTAAGGCTTGTACATCCTCTTCATTGCCTACAGAAAGATGGTCTAGATTTCATCTTGAAGAGTCTTATGTTAATTTCTTGCTTCAAAGGGGGAGGTGCCAGCCTATGCTCACTTCCTAATTCCAAGTGCCTATTTCCATCTATTTAATTAGAATCTCCATATTTTGAAATATTCTATGTATTACTTTCTCCATGCAATCCGCCATTTTTTCTCTCCGATGTGCTAATACACACAAAGAATTCCAGCTCCTTCATGTTCTCCTCCATGGCCATCATGTTACCCTCAAAACACACAATGGGCAATTCAGCTTTGCTAACTTTCCAACTCTCCAGTTCTCTTCCTATGTACCTCCCAAACCTGAATAGTGCACCAAGTATAAACTATGCATATCAGTAATTCTTTCCAAAATATTACTCTTTAGAGTGTCTAGTCTTGGCATATAAATTCCTCAGTAAAATACCTAGGTTCTTTCAAGAAATTATTTGTTGAATTTTCAAACCTATCACCTAGTGTCTACTGCTCAGGGCTTAGCACACTTCCCTCACTTGGTGGTGTTATTACAGCAAAAACTGCTGAGTTTCTCAGGGTTCCCAGTCAGGGAGAAGGCAAGATAGACAGTGACATACATCGAGAACTCAGTTCAGGGGTTTCGAGCTCAGTGATCCTTCTAATCTGCCAATACTGAGATGTCTAGTCACATAATCCCTGTGCCTTCACCCTTCACAATGTAAATACTGACTGAGACTCTAAAGCAGAAAGCCTAAATGTTTGAATTATAGCAGGCTTTTTTTCATCTCTACATTAGATCACTATGGAAACATAAGTATAGGCAAACAAAACATGTTATACTTTTACTCAAGTAGAACTATCAGAAAGAGAGAAAATAAACAAGGTAGTGATATTTGCCACCTAGTAATGAATCCTATGATTTAGAACCTGGTAAGAAATCAGAGAATTCTTCTATTAATCCAGATTCTCAGGTCAAAACAGCACATCTATAACCATTTCATAAATACCTTCAAATTTTATTCTTGAGGGATAAATTTTTTCATGAATCTAATTTGTCAAAGTGTTATAAAATGTTAATGGTGTGCTTCATGTTAAAATGATGCAATAACTGCCCAGTAAAACTCAATAGTCAGGAAATCCACCTTGTATATTTGAAGTCTCTCTCTAGTAGCTACAACTTACTAGTGTCTGTGTGTTTTCTCCTGTGGCTTGTTTATATGAATTTTGTGACCTGACTCTTCCAGGAACCCATATCAAGTCAGAGAGAGTGACACTAAACATAAATCCATCTCTAAACATCCCTATGCCTTCACCTTCTATTTATATTGTAGCATAATATGATTCTTGTCCTGACTGCCCTGCACTGCCTCGACAGTCACCCCGAGGCTCGACTCCGGACACACTGGCACGTGTGACAGCCGTAGGTACCTCCAGGGCAAGCTACAGATCCCTGTGTCCGCTCAACTGGGAACCCCATACCTCTCCTGCAAGATGTGTATAAGAGACAGTTGTGACCTGACTCTTCCAGGAACCCATATCAAGTCAGAGAGAGTGACACTAAACATAAATCCATCTCTAAACATCCCTATGCCTTCACCTTCTATTTATATTGTAGCATAATATGATTCTTGATAGAAGGTTGGACATTAAAAACATGTACATTTTATTTTCACTTTAAAATATGTTGTTTTAAAAATTACTTAGGGACAATCTGAATAATTTGTTTATAAATTTCTTTTCATGCTGCTTGTTTATCATTCTATCTAGTTTAAGGAAGACTCTGGCTTTCCTTTATATATGACGAAATTGAAAAATATAAATGAATATATAAAAAAGAGCTAGAGAAAATGCATAGAATACTGAAGATTGAAATAAGAGGAAAATTTGAGTCAGATATGTAAAGCTTTTATCCCATACAAGTTACTCAAGTAGACTCAGAAGCTGACTCAGGACTTTCTGGAGTCAAAGAAAAAACAGAAATGTGATTTTAACCCACTCCGGTGTTCTTGCCTAGAGAATCCCAGGGACGGGGGAGCCTGGTGGGCTGCTGTCTATGGGGTCGCACAGAGTCGGACATGACTGAAGCAACTTAGCAGCAAAGGAAAATAAACTATTTCTCAAGGAACGCAAAGAAGTTTGTGCCATTTCATAGAGATAGTAGTCCACAGTAGCAATAAAATAATAATAATAATTACTATTATTCTTATTTGCCAATAACTGTTTTACTTACATTCCAGGCACTGACTTAGTTCATCTTCAAAATAATGTGGAAAGTAGTCTTGATTATTTTAATTTGACAGATCAGAAAACTGAAGACTAGTGTTAAAGAGAGGCTTAGGAACTTAAGTTCCCTCAGAGGTGAGCTGAATAATGAACAAAGTTCAGTTCAGTTCAGTTCAGTTCAGTCGCACAGTCATGTCCGACTCTGCAACCCCATGAACTGCAGCACGCCAGGCCTCCCTGTCCATCACCAACTCCTGGAGTTTATCAAACTCATGTCTATTGAGTTGGTGAAGCCATCCAATCATCTCATCCTCGGTCATCCCCTTCTCCTCCTACCCTCAATCTTTCCCAGCATTAGGGTTTTTTCAAATGAGTCAGCTCTTCACATTAGGTGGCCAAAGCATTGGAGCTTCAGCTTCAACATCAATCCTTCCAGTGAACACCCAGGACTGATCTCCTTTAGGATGGACTGGTTGGATCTCCTTGCAGTCCAAGGGACTCTCAATAATCTTCTCCAACACCATAGTTCAAAAGCATCAATTCTTGGGTACTCAGCTTTCTTTACAGTCCAAATCTCACATCCAGACATGACCACTAGAAAAACTATATCTTTGATGAGATGGAACGTTGTTGACAAAGTAATGTCTCTGGTTTTTAATATGCTTCTAGGTTGGTCATAGGTTTCCTTCCAAGGAGTAATCTTGGCTTACTTTAGTTACTTACTTTAATTTCATGGCTGCAATCACCATCTGCAGTGATTTTGGAGCCCCCCAAAATAAAGCCAGCCACTGTTTTCCCATCTATTTGCCATGAAGTGATGGGACTGGATGCCATTTTCTTCGTTTTCTGAATGCTGAGCCTTAAGTCAACTTTTTCACTCTCCTCTTTCACTTTCAGCAAGAGGCTCTTTTTTCTTCTTCGTCACTTTCAGCCAGATGGGTGGTGTCATCTGCATATCGGAGGTTATTGCTATTTCTGCCGGCAATCTTGATTCCAGCTTCTACTTCATATAGCCCAGAATTTCTCATGATGTACTCTACATATAAGTTTAAGCAGGGTGACAATATACAGCCTTAACATACTCCTTTTCCTATTTGGAGCCAGTCTGTTGTTCCATGTCCAGATCAACTGTTGCTTCCTGACCTGCATATAGGTTTCTCAAGATATAGGTCAGGTGCTCTGGTATTCCCATCTCTTTCAGAATTTTCCAGAGTTTATTTTGATCCACACAGTCAAAGGCTTTGGCACAATCAATAAAGCAGAAATTGATGTTGTCCTGGAAATGTCTTGCTTTTCCCCTGATCCAGCGGATGTTGGCAATTTGTTCTCTGGTTCCTCTGCCTTTTCTAAAACCAGCTTGATTAACTGGAAGTTCATGGTTCATGTATTGTTGAAGACTAGCTTGGAGAATTTTGAGCATTACTTTACTAGCGTGTGAGATGAGTGCAATTGTGTGGTAGTTTGAGCATTCTATGGAATTGCCTTTCTTTGGGATTGGAATGAAAACTGACCTTATCCAGTCCTGTGGCCACTGCTGAGTTTTCCAAATTTGCTGGCATATTGAGTGCAACACTTTCACAGTGTCATCTTTTAGGAACTGAAATAGGTCAAGTGGAATTTCATCACCTACTCTACCTTTGTTTGTAGTGATGCTTCCTAAGGCCCACTTGACTTCATATTCCAGAATGTCTGGTTCTAGGTGAGTGATCACATCATTATGATTATCAAGGTCATGAAGATCTTTTTTGTTCAGTTCTTTTGTGCATTCTTGCCACCATTTCTTAATATCTTCTGCTTCTGTTAGGTCCATACCATTTCTGTCCTTTATTGAGCCCATCTTTGTGTGAAATGGTCCCTTGGTATCTCTAATTTTCTTGAAGAGATCTCTAGTTATTCCCACTCTATTTTTTTCCTCTATTTCTTTGCATTGATCACGAGGGAAGGCTTCCTTACCTGTCCTTGCTCTTCTTTGGACTCTGCATTCAAATGGGTATAGCTTTTCTTTTCTCCTTTGCTTTTCACTTCTTTTCTTTTCCCAGATCTTTGTAAGGCCTCCTCAGACAACTGTTTGCCTTTGTCTTTTTGCATTTCTTTTTCTTGGGGATGGTCTTGATCCCTGTCTCCTGTACAATGTCATGAACTTCTGTCCATAGTTCATCAGGCACTCTGTCTATCAGATCTAGTCCCTTAAATCTATTTTTCACTTCCACTGAATAATCATAAGGGATTTGATTTAGGTCATACCTGAATAGCCTAGTGATTTTCCCCTCCTTCAATTTCAGTCTGAATTTGGCAATAAGGAGTTCATTATGCGAGCCTAGTCTTGCTTTTGCTTACTGTGTAGAGCTTTTCCATTTTTGGCTGCAAAGAATATAATCAATCTGATTTCAGTGTTGGCCATCTGGTGATGTCCATGTGTAGAGTCTTCTCTTGTGTTGTTGGAAGAGGGTGTTTGCTATGCATTTTCTTGGCAGAAGTGTATTATCCTTGCCCTGCTTCATTCTGTACTCCAAGGCCAAATATGCCTATTACTCCAGGTGTTTCTTAACTTCCTACTTTTGCATTCCAGTCCCCTATAATGAAAAGGACATCTTTTTTGGGTGTTAGTTCTAAAAGGTCTTGTAGTTCTTCATAGAACCATTCCACTTCAGCTTCTTCAGTGCTACTGGTCAGGGCATAGACTTGGGATTACTGTGATATTGAATGGTTTGCCTTGGAAATGAACAGATATCATTCTGTCATTTTTGAGAATGCATCCAAGGACTTTATTTCAGACTTTTTTGTTGACTGTGATCGCTACTCCATTTCTTCTAAGGGATTCCTGCCCACAGTAGTAGATATAATGGTCATCTGAGTTAAACTGAACAAGGGAGCCAATTCTAAAAATATTACATAGCATCTCTTATTACTTACATCTGAAAGAAATACTTGAAGTCTTATATAGAGGACTGAGGTATGTACTAAAATGTATCTCTAGTAACAGTTACGTAAGGCAAGTATAATGAGGATTTCTTAAAGCATCTCTCTAGTCAGCAGACAACTCAGCAACAAAATTCGGAGATCATGAGAGACTCAAGCAAACAGTCTTGAAGAAATTTCAAACTATTATTCCTTGAAATATGTGATTTCACTAGTTATCTTAATGCAGTTAATGAACTATATTTGGACCAGGTCAGCTATGAAAATGACCCAAGTGGTATTTTTAGGTGCATAAAATATTCCATGCATTTTGCTAAATCTCAAATATGGTACTGTCTTTCCACACACTAATTCAGAATCTTTTTTAAATTTCTACCTTTTTATCCACTCCTCCTAAAAGCACCACAGGCCAACCACTCTTAATTCTCCCAGCTTCAAGGTTCCCCAACTCAATGGACACAAGTCTATCATTATCCAGACCAGCGTGAAATTCAGCTAAGGTGATGAGGCCAAATATTTTTTATTAAAGCAAGAAACAAACAACTGATATTCTGTTCCATTTTAACAATGTAAATACAGGCTAAAGAAGAACATACTGTATAATACAGGGTGTGTGTTTTATTACTATTTAACTGATATGTAGTAATAACTTAGGATTTATATTTCAAACTACATTTTTCAATGTTTGTGGTGAAGGGAGAAATATACCACTTCTTTAGGGGAGGCAGCCACACATGGGATACGTTTTACACCTCAAATATATGAGTTTTATATTCTTAGGTGAGAGTAGGCATTCCTTTTTTCAGTTTATTGGTTAACCTTATGGCACACCCCTGTTCTTTATGCCTGCCATTACTCTAAGGTGGCATGATGAAAAGGTTATCAAAGATGCTTCAGTAGAACCAATTACTTCCCCTTCTGGTCTTCTCTCCTACTGATCATCTTATCTGATATTGATCATACTGTACCTAGTGAGACTGAATACTGCAGCTCAAGTCTGTCACTTACTGTACTTACTGAGGAGCAGACTCTACGTCATTCTCACGTCTTCTCCATGGCGATGGGCACAATACTCAGACCATAATAGGTGTTCAGGAAATGGTAGTCACACTGGATTAAAAGTCAAACACTCACAATTATTTCTAAACTACAAGAAAATGATGACCAATGTCAGAAGAAAAACTTTGTGGATACAATAATATTTCCAAGCATGGATTACCAGGTGTCTTTCTACTCCTTTCCTAAAAATCAGAAGAGGTCAATTCCCACTAAATGGGTTGAATCATGTTTAATCAAAGAAGCTACTGAATTAAGCAATGATACTCAGCAGGAAGATTTTAAGTGGATTTGCAAAAATGATAAAAATCCCAGAGACAGAACTGCCAAATTCAGCAACTTACTATATTAAGAGAAGAATAAACTTGAAGAGAGAGCACATGATGGCTGAAGGCATATGTTTAAACAGCCGTATGTTTTGCTGAGCACTCCCATTCACAGTTTAATTGAAGCATCAAGATAAAAACCCTGCTTACACCTGAGTGCTTAAGGTAAAACACTAAAATGGCTAACATATGCTCAAGATGATTGAGACATTTATCTTCTTGGGCATACATCTCTCTCTGGCAAAGAAATACAATATGGAATCCTGGGCACTGGATTGAACTACAAAGGCAAAAGTCAAAAACAAATTCCAGATGGTACTGATACAGGTAAATGGTAAGTACTTTTTAAACCAACAACCTTCCTGAAAACCACATCCTTCTTTCCTTCACAATCCATTCCCAGAAATAATGATTATATTATCAGGTGGGTCTACACAGGCTAGGCTGAAAGAAAAAATAAAGAAGCTATAAACTGTGGTTTTATTTTTTTGTTTTTAATTAGAGGCAATTCCTTTACAATGTTGTGTTGGTCTCTGCTGTATGACACGAATCAGCCATAAGTACACATGTGTGTATGTATGTGTGTATATGTATATATATCCCCTCCTTCCTCAGCTTTGCTCCCACCCCACCCCTCACTCCACCCTTCCAGGTCATCACAATCAGCATGGGCTCTCTGCATTGTACAATAGCTTCTTACTAGCTATCTGTATTACATGTGGGCTTCCCAGATGGTGCAGTGATAAAGAATCTGCCTGCTAATGCAGGAGACATAAGAGACACGAATCAATCCCTAGGCCAGGAAGATCCCAGGGCATGGCAACCCACTACAGTGTTCTTGATGGGAGAATGCCATGGACAGAGGGAGACTGGCGGGCTACAGTCCATAGGATTGCAAAGAATCAGACACAACTGAAGTGATTAGTATACACACATAACATGCTCTGGGTTCATGTACCTCACTACAACTGACTCAAATTCATTCCTTTTCATGGCTGAGTAATATTCTATTTATATTACATTTACATATCATATATGTATATATTACATATATACATATTCCCTTGTATATATGTACCATTTCTTTATCCCTTCATCTGTCAGTGGACATCTAGGTTGCTTCCATGTCCTGGCAATTGTAAATAGTCCTGCAATGAACACTGGGGTACATGTTTCTTTCTGAATTATGGTTTTCTCAGGATATATGCCCATCAGTGGATTTGCTGAGGATGTGGAGAAAAGGGAACCCTCTTAGACTGTTGGTGCAAACATAAATTGATACAGACACTATGGAGAACAGTGTGGAGATTCCTTTAAAAAATTAAGAACAGATTTTGGTTTTAGTGGGTGAGCCTTATTCATAAATTTCTAAAGGGTCAGGAAAGAGAAAGCTAAAAAATTTCATGTGAAAACAATATTCATCATTAGACGGCAATGATAAGATCCGTTACTTGACTAGGAGAAGCCAGAAGGCAAACTCTGGTCATGGAGGTAAGAATAGTGTCGGATCTATCAGAAATGGCATACAGGGAGCCCTTGGTAATACACCATTCATAAAAGGGACCGGAGCATCCAGCATGTTGACAGCCAAGGATTTGGGGATCTGGAACCAAGGATACAGAGGAACTCCTCTACTGTTCACTGAGAAAGAAACTATGCATTAGGAGTAATGGCACAGAAGTAAGCAGGACAACAGGAATTAAAGAAGTCAGACAGTAGCGAGGAGACTGCTAATTTGTACAAAAGGTGTGTTGTGGAAAATGAGAAAAATGGTGTATATGGGTAACATATAACCTTAAGGTTAGGCACAGGAATTGAAATGTAGTTTCAGCAAATTCAATTAAAGTGATGAAGATTTTAGGCAGAGGCATGAGAGCAAGGAAGTGATGTTTTTTTAAAGAGAAGATATATATATATAAAGAGAATATTAGCCAGCTATGTGAATTGAAGGAGAGTCAATTTCCTGATCTCAGAAGATGGTGTTCAAACACTGGTTTTTGTGCAGTTACTTGCTATAATTTCTATTAGACCACATACTGATCAAAAATAGCGAATTTTTGGAACAATTTTCTAATCTGACAACACAATGCTTTTCACAGTTCAGATCAAACTGTATATGGACAATTATAGAAGGGAGGTAGAGAAAGAGGGAAGCTGGGGGGGGAAAGGCACATAGTTATAATTCAAGTGTGACAGGATGAAGCCTGGCCAACGTGTGACAATGCAAATAGAACTGCAACGGTGTGTGCCAAATTGCTGCCTTTTAATATATGTTCAATTATCTACACATTAGAGCTGTTCTTGCAAGTGTAGTTTACGTAAACCCCAGCAGGAAAATTCCTAACAGCCTAAAATTATTTAATCCAATTCACTCACATTATTGATGATAAAACTGATAGCCAAAGATCCATAATTACAGAAATTCATAAGGAAAGTCCAGACAGTTATCAGAGCAATGAAACATCATTGCAAATATTTGAGTTCCTCTGTGTCTCAGTTTCTTCACTTGTAAAATGGGAGGAATATCAGATTGACTACTGAACAGATCATTATGATGTAAATATTAGACATATTAGTATGACTGATCTTAAATAGTAATTTTTTTACAGTTTTTACTATAGATCGAGAAAATGAATCTCTACATTTGTTTGCCTTCTTTTAAATAATATTTCCTGAACTATTTCCTGGGTCACAATATGAAACATATTTAAAAGATGAGTTTTAAATGGATTAACACAGTATATAACTCTGACAAAAGAGTATCTATGATGGCTCAGACAGTAAAGAATCCACCTGCAATAAACAAGACCTGGGTTTGATCCTTGGGTGGGGAAGATCCCCTGGAGGAGGGCATTGCAACCCACTCCAGTATTCTTGCCTGAAGAATCCCCAGGCTACAGTCCATGGAGTTGCAAAGAATTGGGCACAACTTACTGACTGAACAACAAATCCATAGAAACAAGCTCAACTTAAGAAAATTATTTGCTTTCACAATCTGGTGTCTGCTGAGAGTGGTAGAAGAAGAGAGAAGAAGAAAGGGAAAGGAGAGTGTTTACTGAGATGTGTCTCCTATAAAACGCCAATAACTCCCAACCCACTGTGATAAACACTATGATCATTTCCGCAGTACAGTTCTGTGAATTTGCTGAGCTGTATGCTTAACAGGAAGTCCACTTTGATGAAATGCATTTTTCAGTCTGGGAGATTAAAGTCCAACTTTACTACCGATTTAATTTCTACCACTTTGTTGTTACATTTAGTTGTATTAAACCTGTCTGGTGGCAAAAGAAATGACCTCCTCTCTTACTAAAGCCATACAATGACTCATATTGTTCACCAAGAAAAAGAGAATCTTTTTATTAAAAGAACACCAATTACAGATCCCTTATGGCCCATTTACAGTATCTCACTAACAAAATGAAAAAAATAGATTGCATCTTTTTTTAAGATCATTTGTGGTGTCCCAGCTTAATAAAATAGAAAAAAAAAGAAGACATTCAGGAAAAATAAAAAGGAATAAAATGAAAACCTCTGATTACTGAGACCATAAAAAGGTAATGACATGAAGCTCATAAAGTTATAAAGAATCACATCCAGGTCAATGCATGCTACCAGATACTTCCCTTTGCAAATACTAAAATATTAAAACCTATGAGTCTTCAGTGAAATACTAGGTTATTTTTTATGTATTATAGAATTCATATCAACCTGTCTCTTATACATCTTTACTTTCTTTTATTTTCAGCTTTTCTACAGTTAATATGCAGTGATTTTATAATCAGTGAAAGTATTTTATTAAAATATACCATTATAACTCTCATTGATCTGATCAATCTAAGCTATGATAAGCACCTACTCTTACATGAACCACCTCTATAGTCTCCTATAAAATCACATACTATTCATTCAAAATAAATGAAGTCATAATCAGTCCATGTATTTTGACAATATGACTAGAATGTATCCCAACATTTAGCAGCAGTGCAAAGTAACCATAAAATTAAAATAACATGTCAAAAACATTCATTTATAAGTAGTTTTTTAAAATAAGGGTAAAAATATTAAGCTTCAATATTATATACATATATTTCAATCAATGCTATAAATTATTGACTAGCTATAAGGACAAAAATGGAAAAGGCAATGGCACCCCACTCCAGTACTCTTGCCTGGAAAACCTCATGGATGGAGGAGCCTGGTAGGCTGCAGTCCATGAGGTTGCTAGGAGTCGGACACGACTGAACAACTTCACTTTCACTTTTCACTTTCTTGCACTGGAGAAGGAAATGGCAACTCACTCCAGTGTTCTTGCCTGGAGAATCCCAGGGATGGGGGAGCCTGGTGGGCTTCTGTCTATGGGGCTGCACAGAGTCGGACAGGACTGAAGCGACTTAGTAGCAGCAAGGAGAAAATAATCTAGAAATAAATTTTAAAATAGCTATGGTAACACCATATATAATGTTCAGTAAAGAGCTCACAGAGACTAAAAAAATAATAGGTATGGAGATTCCTTAAAAATACTAGGAATAAAATCGCTTATGACCCAGCAATCCCACTCCTAGGCATATACCCTGAGGAAACCAAAATTGTAAAAGACACATGTATCCCATTGTTCATTTCAGCACTATTTACAATAGCTAGAACATGGAAGCAACCTAGATGTCCATCGACAGATGAATGGAAAAAGAAATTGTGGTACATATACACAATGGAATATTACACAGCCATAAAAAGGAACACCTTTGAGTCAGTTTTAATGAACTGGAGGAAAGGCAACCCACTTCAGTATTCCTGCCTGGAAAATTCCATGGACTGAGGAGCCTGGTGGGCTACAGTCGCAAGGAGTAGGGTCGCAAGGAGTTGAACACGACTGAGCAACTTCACATTATGACCCAGCAATCCCACTCCTAGGCATATACCCTGAGGAAACCAAAATTGTAAAAGACACATGTATCCCATTGTTCATTTCAGCACTATTTACAATAGCTAGAACATGGAAGCAACCTAGATGTCCATCGACAGATGAATGGAAAAAGAAATTGTGGTACATATACACAATGGAATATTACACAGCCATAAAAAGGAACACCTTTGAGTCAGTTTTAATGAACTGGAGGAAAGGCAACCCACTTCAGTAATCCTGCCTGGAAAATTCCATGGACTGAGGAGCCTGGTGGGCTACAGTCGCAAGGAGTAGGGTCGCAAGGAGTTGAACACGACTGAGCAACTTCACAGAACCTATTATACAAAGTGAATAAGTCAGAAAGAGAAAGATAAATATCATATTCTAACATATATATATATATATATATATGGAATCTAGAAAAATGGTACTGAAGAATTTATTTACAGAGTAGCACTGGAGAAACAGACATACAGAACAGACTTATAGACATGGGCAGAGGGGAGGAGAGGGCGAGATGTATGGAGACAGTAGCATGGAAACTTACAGTGCCTCATGTAAAACAGATGGGCAGTGGGAATTTGCTATGTGGCTCAGGAAACTCAAGCAGGGGCTCTGTATCAAACTAGAGGGATAGAGTGAAAGATGGGAGGGAGGTTCAAAAGGGAGGGGATATAAGTATTCCTATTGCTGATACTTGTTGAGGTTTGATAGAAAACAACAAAATTCCATAAAGCAATTATCCTTTTATAAAAAATTAATTGAAATAAAAAATAGGTGAAATACCAGGCCAACTTATTGCTTTAAAAAGCTGAGGTCTAGATAATACTAAGAATATTAAAAGAATACAGTGCCATCATCAAATGAAGAATTGTTTTCAATCATAAATTATATCCTCTGAACGTGTAAGGCAGATATGACTTTATATATGGTTTGATTGTTCTAATTTCCACAGCACAATTTCCTTTTTAGGAAATGAACTTCTATGTTACATAAGATTTGGAGTCAAACTCTACTTAACAATTTATCTGTGTTCTAGCCAGTTTACTTAACTGCTATAAACTATACTTTTCCATCAGTAGAGGAGTGAATAATACCAACTCACAGTATGCTGAGAGGAATGTATTATGCACTATGCAGACCCCAAGGACTCATGGACTGTAGCCCGCCAGGCTCCTCTGTCCGTGAAATTTTCCAGGCAAGAATACTGGAGTGGGTGCCATTTCTTCCTCCAGGTAATCTTTTGGACCCAGGGATCAAACCCACGTCTCCTGCATTGGCATGTGGGTTCCGTACCACTGAATCATCTGGGAAGCCCACTTGGCTCCCTCCCTACTCGCAAAAGATTAAACTTATGGAAAGTAGGTGATATCTAACTTGCCTGACACATCCTGAAAACAAGCTATACTAAAGTGATCCTAACCATGAAATGTGGTGTATCTTAAATATGGTTATCCAGGAAAGCTTTCTCACTCTCAACAAACTCAAAAACTCGTTACACATAACACTTCAAACTAGGTGGAGACCAAGCAATCTTCCTGAAGCTGTCTTTTAGCTAGTCACACAAAAGTTGCAACTGCATATTGAATCCTTTTGTCTGTGTCAAGAGGTCAGACCAATATTAGTGAATCTCAGAAGGGGCATCTAGAATGTGCATGGACAAAGCTGAGATGGAAATGGTGCGGCTGAGCCAGTGTTTCAGGTGGTCTGTTTGCAATATGTTTCCCACACAGACACCTGCCTGCATAGCATGTCTTCTACATGGAAAATTTTATGACTTCATCATCTGAAAGTGAAAGTCATTCAGTCATGTCCAACTCTTTGAGACTGCACGGCCTATACAGTCCATGGGATTCTCCAGGCCAGAATACCAGACTGGGTAGCTGTTCTCTTCTCCAGGGGATCTTCCCAACACAGGGATCAAACCCAGGTCTCCCACTTGGTAGGCAGATTCTTTACCAGCTGAGCCACCAGGGAAAGCCCACATCACCTGAAGCCATTTCAGGCAATCGAAACTGCACCATTTCCTTCTCACGTTCGTCCACACATATCCTAGATGTCTCTTGCTTCTGATTATGCAAGTGGGTATCTGTGTGTGTGTGAAGCTTATTGCAAATAGATGACCAGTTCTTCACATCTCCTTTGAAATGTCATTTTACTGCCCCTCCCATCAACAGATAGGCTGTCTTTATCCTTCCTCTGAATCTAGGCTAGCCTTGTGACTAGATATGTCAACTAAAATGTAGAAATGACGATGGCTCTGTTCTGAACCTATATCTCAGCAAGTCTTGTGTGCTTTCTTAGAGTCCTCTTCACCATGCGACATAGGGCTCCATCTCTCCTTTTGCCCCATCAGTCAGCTAATCAATAGCCAAACCTACAAGTGAAGCCCCTCTGAATGGCTGTCAAAAGAAGTCAGAAGGAGAGGTGAGCAAAGCAACATTGGCCAAGACTGGTCCATAACACGGGAACTATCCAGCAAACCTGCAGATTCTCTGACTACAATATTGCTTATTATTTGGAGATAGATTTGGGGTAGTGGACTGCACATCATAGCTAGATACATGGCATGAGGTTTACAGCATGACCTGGGAAGAAATAATATTCTAGTTAATTTCATGTTAAACTGAAATCTGTTAATCCTCATTACTTCCTTGGCACTTGTCCTGTGGAAACAAAGAGGATTTAAGCTTTCACCTCTGAACCCTTTAAAAGCAAGATGATTGTTTTATCCATTTTTGAATGTTCAGCTCCTGTTTCCAGTGGGGTGCAGGGGTTAAGAATATGGGCTTTGACATTAGATTTCCTAGGTCTGAGACCTGACTAGGTGACCTTAGGCAAATTGTTTAATGTTTACATGCCCAAGTTTCATAATCTCTAATACTAGAATAATAATGCTATCAACTTAATAAAAATTAAATAATGCAACCATGACTGATTTGATTCATAACATCAGTTATTAATCAACTGAAGCTTAACTATGTTCATTATCATTAGATGCTTAAAAAATGTTAAAAAAAAAACAAACAACAAATTTTAAAATGGGTGAGCAGAGAACTCTGAGGTTATTATCATCTTTGTCCCTATAATTATAGAATTCAATATACACCCCTCAGGAAACTCAGTACTACTTGACTAATCATGCCAAGAATGACTATTTGTTGGAATATGGGGAAAACAGTGATAGATTTTCCTAACATCATTAAACGCATTTACCTCAGGACATTAAACACCAGAAAATTCAGCACTTTGAAAGACAGATGTAAAAACCTAGTGGATGTTGCAAGCCTGATATATTTGCAAATAAACTACAGCTAGTGGATCAGGTGAGGGCCAAGATCGTCCCTTCTCCTCAACCCAGTTTCTGCCTTAGTTATTCTCCAAAACAATGCCATTCTGAACACATAAAATGATGTTGGGTTATGCATCATCTGAATGGAGGCAAAAATTCTGTTGAAACCAGGTTCTGATTTTTTTCCAAAAAAGTGATTTCCAGACACTCCACATGTGTCTCCCAGAACTTCTGGATTGTATTTACAGTCAGTAGATTGGATTAGGAAATAGTTTTGCACCAATTTCTATGACACTGTGTAGCCATTTAGAAAAAGTCAAACTTGGTACTGACCAGCGTTAGGAGTATAACCTCACATGTCTTATCTGTTAGGAAAAAAGTGAAAGACTGTTGGGCAGTCTATGGAATGCTAGTGTATTTAATAAGTACTAAATTGAGCCCTCTTTTAGGATTGCCAAGAATAGTTACACACACTTTAAATTATAGCAGGCTTGCAAAGACTTTTGACATTTCCTAAGGAAAATTATGACTATTATATCAAAAAAGATCTGAATAATCTAAATTAATAATAATATAAAATAATCTGAAACATTGGACCAAAATTATATGTCATAAATTCCATAAGTCATATTTTTATCATTTTTAATTTTAAGCTAATGTTACACTTATCCAAAGGTTGCAAAATAATAGAGTTTCCCTATACCCTTTACTCAGCTTCCCTCAGGTAATTCAGTTAACTAGTTTTATATTAATAACTTATTTTGGTTCCATGATCCTATCCAGGATCCAGTATTATATTTAGTTGGTTTTACTCCCTAGTTTCCTTCAACCTATGACAGTACTTTGGCCTTATTTTGTCTTAAGTGATATTGACAATTTTGAAGAGTGTTGGTCAGTTATTTTGCAGACTGTCCCTCTGTTTGTATTTGCCTGATGTTTTCCCACAGTTAGATCCTGCTAGCTCACCATATCAAGGGGTTCGTGATGTTGCTATGTCTTACAAATGTTGATGCGAACATTATTCACTTGATTAACATGGTATCTGTGGAGTTTCTGCACTATCAAGACTTTGCCCTCTGTAATTAAAAAATATCTTTCAGAGAAACACTTGGAAAGTAGGCAAATTTCTTGTTTCTCCTTAAACTTTTTCCCACTAAATTTATCATTCATGATTGTGCCTTATCTGCAACAATTATTACTGATCTGTGCATTTTTAGGAACATTTTAATATATCTGTAATCAGGATACATCTTACAATGGATGGGCCTCACCATTGCTATCAGGCAGCTAGTGGCCACAGGTGGCTGTCAGGGCCTGGGTACGACCAAATGTGTTTCTTATTTCTAGTTTCATAACTGGACAAAGGCTACCATTGACAATGTAAATGAAAAACCATTTATAAGTTAATTGAGGCAGAACTATGAACCCTGGTGAAATTCTTCCATTCTCACTGTCTGGTAAGAAGAAGGGACCAACAATAAAACACAGAAAATCTAGCAGATAAGAGATTTCATGATACGCTGCCTAGCGATGACCATGATAGCACCAAGTGAAATAACATGATTTTAAAAAATAATTTTTAAATCTACATCTGTGACACAGTCAAAATGAAATTTTATTTTTTTTATTTTTTTATTAATTCAAAACTTTATTCTGTTTTATAATACTGTAATGGTTTTGCCATACATTGACATGAGTCAGCCACAGGTGTACATGTTCTCCCAATGCCAAAGCCCCTTCCCACCTCCCACCCCATAAAATGAAATTTTAAAAGGTCAAAAAAAAAGTCAGACCTAAACTTTTTTGAATATTGAGAATGTCTTAACAAATGTCCTTTATTTATCCCTTTTAAAAATACTGACACCAAAGTTATACTTTTACAGATTGCATAAACTAGCCTAAAATACTGCTAATTGATAAGTCACTGCACCATATGCTTCCTTCAACATCTTTGAGGAAAATGCTTGAAATATTTTAATCACTGACTTTCATTTCAATTATGTAGCAAAGTACTGAACTGAAGGTGATCCATATTTTAAGTGGGGATTAAGATTTCATTTGGCAAAAACTCAGGTGTTTTTGTTCCTAGAATAGTTTCCTGTCCACTAACAAATTAGCAGTCAAAGTTACACACCTGTGTTCACTGTCTAGTCTTCTACAGGGCAAGTGGGACACTTTGGTTAGGTGGTGCATATTCCCCATACTTTTAAACACCTCCAAATTAAAAAAAAATACCTGTGGTCCATTCATATGATCATACGGGAAGAAGCATAAGATAGTAGGCCTATGCAGTAGTTCACTGACTGCAGCCAGTATACATTCTGAATTGAAGCCAAAGGAAAGTCAATGTCTATTTGTAAAGTTATCTGCCAAATGCAGAACAATGGTTTTCAGTTTACTTTTCTGGTATAATTAGAAGTCCATCCAATGTTTCTGGGACATAGTTTCCTCATCTGTAAAACAAGGCAACTGGAAACAGCAAGACGTAGAATGCAGAGAACTACATTCTAAAATGAAGTGAGATAAAATAAAACTGTTAGTGCTAAAGGTAATTATTTTCTTAATTAAATTTTAGTAGATTTTCATTCTATGTGCATTCGTGTCTATGTGTAAAAAGTCTCATAATGTCTCAATGTAACTTCTTACTGGAGTCATTGTCCATAATAAAGTCTGAAAGTCATGAGATTATACCATCTCTAAGAATGATTTTAGCCTTACATCCTGTGGTATAAGCCAACTTGTGGCAAATGCGTACTTGAACCACTTCATTTAGAAACAGATGCTGAAGGGCACTGACTGATGTAGTAGCCTTTTTTTTTTTTTTTGCCACATGTGCCTATGTACATTAAATCAATTATAATTAAAGTGAAATTAAATATTAAGTTCCTTAGTTATACCAGATATCTTTCCAGTGCTTTATAGCCATATGTGGATAGTGGCCACTATACTGGAGAGTGCATATATAGAACATTTACATCATTTTAAAAGTTCTATTAGGGAGCCCTCCCATTTACCAGTCTGTTAAACCTAGCATAATTAACCCAATCTTGGGACTAGTAAAATAGATTTCATTAAATTTGTATCATCTAGATGAGGAGAAAACTCTATAACTTAATTCCTAATTCATAGTTTAGAGCTTTATTCACACAGTGTTCATTTCACCATTTCAGACTATTTCCTTTCTTGCCATTAATTTGCCACAGCGTCTTATCTTTCCATTGGATTGTCTTCTAGCTTTTATTTAAAATTGCATGCTCATGTGGTTGAAATGACACTCCCATGCTTTCGTCCATTTCCAAATTTAACATGAGGTCATGCCAAAGAAACCTTATCCCCCTGGAGCTTTTAATTTTTCATTCCTTTTTATTCCTACTTGGTGCATGCGAAACAGAAAAGTAAGGGGGAAAGTTTCCAGTTTTTGTTGCTTTGTAGAGGTGTGATTTCTCCTTCTACACAAACCTGCTTTAATCTAAGAACATTAGTTTTGATGACTGGCATTTGACAACAGCTGGGGTTGAAATCATTTTTAACAGGTGTATGCATCATTTTTTATGACATTTTTGTTCAGAAGAATCGCTAAAACCTAAGTCAAGACATACAGATTTTAATTTGTGTAAGTTATGTATATTATTTTTCTTTATTTCCTTCTCTTTTACGGCCATGCCATTTGGCTTGTGGGATTTTAGTTCCCCAGTGGTTGAACCTCAGCCCTCAGCAGTGATAGGCTCAGAATCCTAACCACTGGACTACCAGGGAATTCCTGACATAGGGATAATTTCTGTTGCTAATTTGCTTTTGTAACTTGGACTAAGTCTCCAAATTTGTCCTATGATTTCTTCTTGCTTCATAAAATAAAAATAGTTCCTAGTGGTATTACCTCCCTTAGTGGAACTATTACAAGGGTAAACTGCCAGTATGAACAAATATTTGCTCACTGAGAAGTGTTAGAAAACAGAAATGTCACTACTCTAATATTCTGGTTTTTTGAGTTCATTGCATATGCCATATATTCACCATTTTGCTGTTTTAGAGACAATAGTATTCCTTCCATATATGTTAAATAAGTGGATAGATGGGAGGATAGATGAACAGATGGATAAATGAATGCGTATATTGATTCTAAATTGTTGCCTTCAAAAAACATTCTTAAATTAATAAATATACATAAATACAAATATATTTCACTGATTTAAATCCTACCTTATTCCAAAAGGGGCTTCCCTGACAGCTCAGTTTGTAAAGAATCTGCCTGCAATGCAGAAGACCCTGGTCCGATTCCTGGGTCAGGAAGATCCGCAGATAGGCTACCCACTCCCGTATTCTTGGGCTTCCCTTGTGGCTCAGTTGGTAAAGAGTCTGCCTGCAATGTGGAAGACCTAGGTTCAATCCCTGGGTTGGGAAGATCCCCTGGAGAAAGGAAAGTCTACCCACTCCAGTATTCTGGCCTGGAGAATTACATGCACTCTATAGTCCATGGGGTCACGAGAAACTGGACACCACTGAGTGGATTCCACTTTCACTTTTCACTTTATTCCAAAAGAGCATTCACTACAGGATGATATTCATATTACATGAATGGCATAAATATTAAGATGTATTTAACTACAGAAATTCCATATCTGAATACTCTAGGCTAGACCATGCTTTGTTACTAACACATTGTATGACCTTAGAAGCAGTTTGCATGTGAGTTTGCAAAAGGAAGCTTGAAGACACCAACTATAAATTAATCTCTGCCATGATTTTGTTAGCTTGTTCCTTTTGTGGAGAGAGGGACTTCCTCATTCCATTAAAAGAATAAAGAAAAAGCCCATGACTATGACTTTCACCGCTTCTCTGATCAATATTCTTCTCTAAAATACAAATGTATGGATCAGTGGCTATTTTAAGATAGCTATTTGATCATTAGTCATTAAAACAGAACATTATCAAGCATTACTGAGATGAAGACGCTCAGGAGGGACATCATCCTTCTACTAATATCGGTCTCAGTTTATAATGACTCTGTGGTAAGATCTTCACCCTCTAGCACTGCTGCCTGCAGCACCATTGATTTACTGACAGTGAGTTAATAAAGCTTCCTTAGATACTGTCCTAAAATATTAAAAATAGTTAACGTGAGCTTCATTTTATTGTCCCTAATTTAGAAAAGGCAATCAAAAGTCAATTTGAAATAACACATATAAAGTGTTTGGAATCACAGATCTCAATAGAGGTTAACTATCATTACTATCTTCAGTTTTGAGTGGAGAAATCATGTATTCAAGTTCACTGCATTATGAAAGTCCCTTTAGATTGTTAAATGGAATACATATTAAACATGAAGAAAAATACAGACAAGATATAGTTTGATATATTTTTAAAATTCCTCAGTCATCACATGTTAGAACTAGACAGGTTCCCAGAAGCCACGTAATCAACACCTCTGATTTAATGATGAGGAAATAGTGGTCCAGAGGATGATGGTCACAGAGGCTGTGGTCATCTATCTTAAGACAGACATGGTGGAACAGATTACTCAGCTCTTGATGTACTACTATCTTTTAATATTTAACAATATTCTTCCTCAATTAAAAATTCTGAAGGATATATCACTGTCCTACCAAGAAAAATTAATTTTTGCAATACAAACTTGGTTGCATTTGTTTCATTAACTACAGCAGCATCTAAGGCGGTACCTTGGCAGGCAGAGATGTAGGAGCAGAGAGGGAAGAGTGTTTAAAGAAAAGGGGTTAACAGGTATAAAAGCCTAGAGTCAAGACAAAGCAAGGTATATTAGAGGAAGAAAAAACAATGCAGTATGTCTGATGCACAGATGGAAAAGTGAAAAAGAGGGAAGGTTAATAAATGAGATTGAACAAGAAGAAGGAAACAAAGCATACACGTTTTTGTAAGCTATACAGAGCCATTACCAAATACCACCGCATTTTGGTTCAGATTTTTCTTCTGAGGAAATGAAAACACAGAGGCAGGTAAGTTGTCTTGGAAGTGGGAATGCATAAAAATGGGGAAAACTTTGAAATGAGATGTTTCAGGAGAAACCTGAAGCAATGAAATCATGGACGCTTTTGGTGAGACAATTTGGGAAGCCAAATTTGAAAGGGATGTGGTGTCACTGTATTAAACACTCTTCTGGAATAAGATAGGATTTAAATCAACAGAATGGTGGGAGATATTTTACTTCTTTTAGAAGGCTACGTGTTATTTGTTTTATATGGTCTTCATATAATTACTCCAGATTATGAAAGTGGAAAGATTCAGGGGTCAAATGAAAATTATAAGTATTAGTTTACAAATATTGATACTTTCCAAGGTAAAAAGCAGATATTAACCAGTTCAAAGCATTTGCACACTCAGCATTTTATATTAAGTTCAGAGTTAAATGTATAACCTTAAAAATAGTGTATAATATTTATAGCAAGAACTGAATGGTTTTTTCAGCCTTTTTCTTTTTGAGTCAAGACTCCTGTGAAATTTGGAACACATTTACTTCATGAAAGATTTAAAATAGTTTAGAAGTGTAAAACTAGCTGAGACTCTTAGGACTCAGAGAAACCAGAGAGGAAATACTAATGAGACATTATAGAAATGTAGACCTGGATTACCAGAGAGGTATTTGCCTTTATAATGACTTTTAGATGACATTAAAAAAAAAAAGACTAGAAATTTAAAAAGTGAAAATCTGTAATACTAGCCAGAAGAAAATATGGCATGTAATAGTACTGAAATCAACAGAGAAGAACATAATAAGAGAAAGATCACTAAAGTAGGGAGTAAGACAATGAGCTTTGACATCATTTCACTTCTCAGTGTTATCATTCATTCGATCTGATCAAAAAGAGCATTTTGGGGGAAAGAAAGTTTATCTTGTTCAATTTTACTACAGAAAGTTTCACAGGGAGTCTTTTGACAGTCTGATTCTACCTGCCAATCCATCGTTTTGTCATAAAAAAAAATCTATATTGCTTTTTCCCTATTTTAACTGCAAATTCAATAGAGATTTATTTGAGCAGGATAAAACACCTAATTTGTACACACAACAAAATACATGAATTCAAAAATCAACTATTAAGGTTTTTATTAGTAACAAAATTTGTATTGTAATAATATACATTAGACTTGCAATGACTGTTATGTTATCACTTACTTATGTCAAGTAATTTTTCCCTATTAAGAATTTCCAATTAAAATACATAAATTTTTAAAATAAAATTATTTTTTTAAAAGAACTTCCAATGACTCTCTTTCTATACATTTTCTCTCCTTACTTTTATCACTTTCTTTGTCCCTGTAGAAATAGCTAGCCTATTTTCATAAAATACTTGAAAGTGTCACTCAGTCATGTCTGACTTTTGTGACCCCATGAACTGTAGCCCACCAGGCTCCTCTGTCCATGGAATTCTTCAGGCAAGATTACTAGAGTGGGTAGCCATTCCCTTTTCCAGGGGATCTTCCCAACCCAGGGACTGAAACCAGGTCTCCCTCATTGCAGGTGGGTTATTAACCATCTGAGCCACCAAGTATATGCCTTTTTTTAAAGTTTCTATCCTTAAATGTGTGCATCATTATCTGCTCATATCAGTTTCTTCTGGAACTATTTTCTTAATGTACTAACCATAAAGTCTTAGTGATTAAGCACTTTATCAATTTAGCTTTGTGTCATTGATTTTGCATCAAAAAGCTTCCATTTTAAGAGTTAACTGAATTTTTCAATGCCAGATATTTGGCAATTTAATAATTTGGAATCTTAAGTTTGTTATAAATAACTGATTTATTTTATAAATTTAAGTTTTGTGTACTATATAATAATCATGGTTTTTGCTAGGATCTAATTATAACTCATATTGTGTATAAAATATATTCACACAATAGACCCTAGTTTCCTGGAAGAAAAGATAAAATCAATAATTCAAGACAATTGGGTACTGTCAAAGAAAATTTCAGACTGATCAAAGATTCCACAGTTTACATACTAAGTAGTATGTTGTATTTTTATTTTACATATGCTTCTGAGTTATATGGAAGTTAAAATATTATCCTCTTGGAAGGCATTGCAGCCTACTTTGGCCAAGAACTAAGCAATTTCATTTATTGTTCTAGAGATCATTTATCAGTAATAGATCTATTCATTTTACATATTTTCTTGGTTATATTCATAAACTCTATAATCTGGGGCAAATTAAACTCTCTATGCTTCAGTTTCCCTTATGCAAAATGGGAATTATATGTACATTGACAGAATTATTATAAAAATGAAACAATTCAATAAATATACAATATATAGGAGATCATGTAGCATGTTGAAATCATATAATATAAATGAAGATATTAATAGAAAAATTATCTCCCTAAAGGAAAGATATATCCATTTGGTGGCATGGAATTATGATTTGTTAGTGTATAGAATACCATTGTGTGAATACTCCACACAACATTTATCTGTTCTAATGACCAGGCATTTTGTTTATTTCCAGTTTGTGACTATTACAAATAATCTCACTATACTCTTGTACATTTCTCCTTGTGCAATTTCTCTTGGCTCTATCCCTAACAGGGAATATACATATATTCAAGTTTGACAGGTAATGCTGAATACTTTCCCAGGTGGTTATATCATTCATATGACCACCAGCACTGTTGGAGAATTCCAGAGGACACTGCCTTTTAGTTTTTAGGCATTGTGGTGAATAATGACAGTTCATTTTGGTTTAATATACATTTACTGATTTGAGGTTAACCATCAAATGAGGTTAACCATATTCATATATATTTGCTGGCCATTCCCTGAAGTGACCAAGCTACCTGCCTATATCTTAAATATTTTAATTAAAATGTAACTCAAAAATAAACTTTATAAAATCTAACACTAATCCAGACAGGATTTTTGTAAGGTTATTCT
Organism: Madoqua kirkii; assembly: GCA_006408675.1. Classification (NCBI taxonomy): domain Eukaryota; kingdom Metazoa; phylum Chordata; class Mammalia; order Artiodactyla; family Bovidae; genus Madoqua; species Madoqua kirkii. The sequence continues at coordinate 48,207 of SJYC01111206.1, read as the reverse complement.
AAAGATATTGATCAAGGAATGAGTTAACCCATTTTCAAAGACTTCTACATTTCCTGCATCATCTATATATCTCAAGGCAGGAACCAGTCCTTGAGACCACTGATTACTCTTGCATCTAGGCCTGCTGAGCTCTAAATTAATTGTGGGAATTTACACTGCCTCTCATTTATGACAAGCCCTAGACTAAAACTTTTGTCCTTGTAACTTTCTGTGACTATCAACTTTTCTGCTCAGCCATCAATCATCACACCATTCCTTTACAAAAATAGCAAATTCTTCAGCAAAGTTCACAATTCTTGGATCATCTCTCTTGATTTTTGTGTTTTGTTTTGTTTTAACCTCTCATAAATCTTGGACATTTGATTATTTACTGCACTGTAAAATCTCTAATGTATTCAGACTTTTGTTTTTCTTTCTGTACAGTATTTCTAGTTTTCCTCATGGGTGGTTTGGACTAATTAACCAAGTAAACATTACTGCAAGGTAAACTCAGTACTACCATTTAACCTTTACCAGCCTACTTTTCTGCTCAGCCATCAATCATCACACCATTCCTTTACAAAAATAGCAAATTCTTCAGCAAAGTTCACAATTCTTGGATCATCTCTCTTGATTTTTGTGTTTTGTTTTGTTTTAACCTCTCATAAATCTTGGACATTTGATTATTTACTGCACTGTAAAATCTCTAATGTATTCAGACTTTTGTTTTTCTTTCTGTACAGTATTTCTAGTTTTCCTCATGGGTGGTTTGGACTAATTAACCAAGTAAACATTACTGCAAGGTAAACTCAGTACTACCATTTAACCTTTACCAGCCCTTTCATTTCAATTTATTAATTTTCTTATTTATTTTTGTCTTGTATTTTAGTTCCTGATTTTTATATTAAATATAAAAAACAGTATCAATTGAGCAATTAGTATAAACATATTACAATCATGGGAAGCAGAAACAGTCCTTGCACCAATGTGCCTTTTTTGCTTTACTTCTGTTTTTCCCTAATTGATTTTTCAAGAGTGGCTATATCAAATAAAGAAACAAATGTCACCTGAGCTATTTTGAAGCTCCTCAGGTTAATTCTCCTCTGTAATAGTTACCTTCCCTTTCACTTACAGTTATCAACTTTTCTGCTCAGCCATCAATCATCACACCATTCCTTTACAAAAATAGCAAATTCTTCAGCAAAGTTCACAATTCTTGGATCATCTCTCTTGATTTTTGTGTTTTGTTTTGTTTTAACCTCTCATAAATCTTGGACATTTGATTATTTACTGCACTGTAAAATCTCTAATGTATTCAGACTTTTGTTTTTCTTTCTGTACAGTATTTCTAGTTTTCCTCATGGGTGGTTTGGACTAATTAACCAAGTAAACATTACTGCAAGGTAAACTCAGTACTACCATTTAACCTTTACCAGCCCTTTCATTGCAATTTATTAATTTTCTTATTTATTTTTGTCTTGTATTTTAGTTCCTGATTTTTATATTAAATATAAAAAACAGTATCAATTGAGCAATTAGTATAAACATATTACAATCATGGGAAGCAGAAACAGTCCTTGCACCAATGTGCCTTTTTTGCTTTACTTCTGTTTTTCCCTAATTGATTTTTCAAGAGTGGCTATATCAAATAAAGAAACAAATGTCACCTGAGCTATTTTGAAGCTCCTCAGGTTAATTCTCCTCTGTAATAGTTACCTTCCCTTTCACTTACAGCATGCACAAGGCACTATGCCAAGCATTTTAATTTTTTCAAGAGCCTTGAAAATAATTTGACAAGTATGCTATATTATTTTGTTGATAAAAAGCTGAATTCTAGAGAAGATAAATAGCATATCTAAAGTCATATAGTTTTAAAGGGTTAGCAGTTGAATTTAACTCCAAATCTTTCATTGGCCAAAAATCATCTGATTAACTCCCACACAAGTTCAAACAAAATAAAGAATAAACTATAAATCATCAGCAGGAAAAAAAAAAGGGGGGCGGAGAGGGGCTGTTTGTTCCTGATAACGTGTTTAGTCACTGATCTTGCTATCATTTTGGAATCTGTAATTTAAGAGAAATATATAGAAATAAGAGCTATAAATTTCATATTATAAGATTTCATAGGTGGGATAATTTATCCAAAAAACTGGTCTTACATTTGAGTTTTTAATTCATTTTACGTTTATCTTTGTGTATGGTGTTAGGAAGTATTCTAACTTCATTCTTTTATATCTAGCTATTCAGTTTTCTCAGCATCCTTTATTGAAGAGACTCTTTTCTTAGGGAGGGAGAGGGTAAGGTGAATTGAGAGAGTAGCATTGAAAATATATACATTACCATATGTAAAATAGATGGCTGGTTAGAATTTGCTGTATGATGCAAGGAGTTCAGACTCGGTGCTCTATGACTACCTAGAAGGTTGGGATATGAGAGGGAGGTTCAAGAGAGTGGGACATATGTATACCTACAGCTGATTCATGCTGATGTATGGTAGAAAGCAACACAATACTATGAAACAATTATCCTCCAATTAAAATAAATTAAAAAAAAGGAAAAAGATATAGCCTATGTCTAGTCTTGAGGGTGGATAAGATCTTTTACATGTACATTCTTATTTACAATTTTGAATTATTTTATTATTTTTAAAAACACACAAAAAAGTTAGATTAACTATAATATTTCCATTTTGAAGGAAAGGGAAACTGAAGATGTTATGATGTTAGCAAATGCTCAGTAGTGAGTATAAATTTGTTGCTGTTTTAGTCACTAAGTGATGTATGACTCTTTGTGACCCCATGGACTACAGCTCGCCAGGCTCCTCTGTCCGTGGGATTTTCAAGCAAGAATACTGGTGTGGTTAGACATTTCCTTCTCCAGGGGATCTTCCTGACCCAGGGATCAGACCCACATATCTGGCATTGGCAGGCATATTCTTTACCACTGAGCCACCTGGGAAGTTCCAAGTGAGTACAGTGTCTACCAACTTTATGAAATGTTCAAGAACTTCTCGTCATTGCTCATTAGGCTTTAACTGAGTATGCACTAGCCAAGTATACATCAGTGACTGTTAAATAACCATTAGTTAGTGCTAATTGACTGTATTATAGACTGTCTTTGCAGGTTATTTAAATAAGCAGGTGAACAGGCAGTACAATCTGTTACAAGTACACCCTGCTTCATTAAGGCAGGCTTTGTGCATTTGAAACATTTTAAACGGAGGCTTGTGAAACAAATCTAGCTCCAGCCACAAGTGGAAGTCACACTTAAAAGTCCACTATTGCTGCAAATATGTAACTAGAAATTCCTACATTTGAGTATATACCTGTATTGATTTCAGTTTGTCTTGGAGTTATAAGAAGAAAAGAAAACTACAGTCTTTATGTACCTGTATAAGCTTGCTGAGCAGAGTGAGGCAATGGTCCTGGAAGAAACAAAACAAAAAACAACAACAAACTAAAGTCAACAGGATGCTTGTTGTATTGTCCCCTTCAATTAATTGGGTGTTTCATTTTGGTAATAAATCACTGACATAAAGAAGGGGCAATAGTGAGTGCGTGGAAGCCTAAGTGTACTAGGAACTGAGGTGCACACCCCACCACCTGCTCTCCTCTTGTGGAGCCCCTTCTTCCTTTGGTGGACTCAGTCATTCCCTGTTTTTCCACCTGATTATGTATACCCTTTCTTTCCTCATTACTCTGACTTGCCCACAGGGCCCCTGGCCTTTATAACACTAAGACTGCTCCATGGACTGGCAGGTTCAATTCCCAAGGCTTAACCCAATTTCAGGGAGAGCCATAGTTATGTCAGCATACATGGACAGGGACAGGCTGCAGCTGACTAACGTGTCCACCACTGATCAACATGGAGACTAGCAGGTGAGAGGCACTGCAACAGTTAGGAAACAGGTATGGATGAAAATGTGTAATATACTTATTTTAGGTTCTCAAATAGTAGTATTTCATCTGACATCTAGGCTGCTTTTTTTGATCAAATTTTTTTTTTCCTCTATTTTCTTTAACTCTAAATATGAAAGGGTAAACATTTCATTTTAAAGTTTTAATTTAAAATTTTATACTTATGGAAATACTTCTGAAATTCATATCCAGATAAAATGCTAATTTTAAAAACTGCATTATAATACTGGCTATGGCTTCAATTGAATATAACATGCTTTTTTTCAGTTCTCTTCTTAAGCTGTTATATAATTTTTCATGGCTATCTATTATCTTATCAAGAAATTGCATTTCAGAGATTGTTGAATTTTTGTAGTGGATGGAAAACTTTCTAAATTGATAAAATTGCCATGAGCTTTTGAGCATAAATGTAAAATATATATTTGGAACTATTATTGCACTTACAGTCATTAAATTAAAAGCTGAAATTATCCTGTAGATTATCCTGAAGATGAGAGTACTATAACAGCAGAGAAATTTCATAGAGCCATTCACCTTGTAAAACTGGATACATCCCAAAAAATCCATTTACAGCATAACAGTATATACTTTTCATACAACAATACTGGTTATGTACTCCCAGTGCTCATACCAGAACTTAGGTTCTCTTTGAGGTTTGATGGTAGGCAAATCCTTTAGATGCCTCTTTGAGAGAAAAAAAAAAAAAGACATCAATAAGCATCATATAGTGGTAAAGAACCCACCTGATAATGCATTCAGGTATGATCTAAATCAAATCCCTTATGATTATACAGAGCAAGTGAGAAATAGATTCAAGGGCCTAGATCTGTAGATAGAGTGCCTGATGAACTAGGGAATGCAGTTCCTAACACTGTATAGGAGACAGGGATCAAGACTGTCCCCAAGGAAAAGAAATGCTAAAAAGCAAAATGGCTGTCTGGGGAGGCCTTACAAATAGCTGTGAATAGAAGAGAGGCTAAAAGCAAAGGAGAAAAGGAAAGATATAAGCATCTGAATGCAGAGTTCCAAAGAATAGCAAGAAGAGATAAGAAAGCCTTCTTCAGCAATCAATGCAAAGAAATAGAGGAAAACAACAGAATGGGAAAGACTAGAGATCTCTTCAAGAAAATTAGAGATATCAAGGGAACATTTCATGCAAAGATGGGCTCAATAAAGGACAGAAATGGTATGGACCTAACAGAAGCAGAAGATATTAAGAGGTGGCAAGAATACACAGAACTGTACAAAAAAGGTCTTCACAACCAAGATAATCACGATGGTGTGATCACTCACCTAGAGCCAGACATCTTGGAATGTGAAGTCAAGTGGGCCTTAGAAAGCATCACTATAAACAAAGCCAGTGGAGGTGATGGAATTCCAGTAGAGCTATTTCAAATCCTGAAAGATGGTGCCGTCAAAGTGCTGCACTCAATATGCCAGCAAATTTGGAAAACTCAGCAGTGGCCACAGGACTGGAAAAGGTCAGTTTTCATTCCAATCCCAAAGAAAGGCAATGCCAAAGAATGCTCAAACTACCACACAATTGCAGTCATCTCACATGCTAGTAAAGTAATGCTCAAAATTTTGCAAGCCAGGCTTCAGCAATACATAAACCATGAACTTCCAGATGTTCAAGCTTGTTTTTAAAAAGGCAGAGGAACCAGAGATCAAATTGTCAATATCCACTGGATCATCGAAAAAGCAAGAGAGTTCCAGAAAAACACCTATTTTTGCTTTACTGACTATGCCAAAGCTTTTGACTGTGTGGATCACAATAAACTGGAAAATTCTGGGAGAGATGGGAATACCAGACCACCTGACCTGCCTGTTGAGAAATCTGTATGCAGATTAGGAAGCAACAGTTAGAACTGGACATGGAACAACAGACTGGTACAAATAGGAAAAGGAGTACGTCAAGGCTGTATATTGTCACTCTGCTTATTTAACTTATATGCAGAGTACATCATGAGAAACGCTGGGCTGGAAGAAACAAAAGCTGGAATGAAGATTGCCGGGAGAAATATCAATAACCTCAGATATGCAGATGACACCACCCTTATGGCAGAAAGTGAAGAGGACCTAAAAAGCCTCTGGATGAAAGTGAAAGAGGAGAGTGAAAAAGTTGGCTTAAAGCACAACATTCAGAAAACAAAGATCATGGCATCCGGTCCCATCACTTCATGGGAAATAGATGGGGAAACAGTGGAAACAGGGTCAGACTTTATTTTCCTGGGCTCCAAAATCACTGCAGATGGTGACTGCAGCCATTAAAAGACGCTTACTCCTTGGAAGGAAAGTTATGACCAACCTAGATAGCATATTCAAAAGCAGAGACATTACTTTGCTGACTTGTCTAGTCAAGGCTATGGTTTTTCCAGTGGTCATGTATGGATGTGAGACTTGGACTGTGAAGAAGGCTGAGTGCTGAAGAATTGATGCTTTTAAACTGTGGTGTTGGAGAAGACTCTTGAGAGTCCCTTGGACTGCAAGGAGGTCCACCCGTCCATCCTAAGGGAGATCAACCCTAGGATTTCTTTGGAAGGAATGATGGTAAAGCTGAAACTCCAGTACTTTGGCCACCTCATGTGAAGAGCTGACTCATTGGAAAAGACTTTGATGCTGGGAGGGGTTGGGAACAGGAGGAGAAGGTGATGATCGAGGATGAGATGGCTGGATGGCATCATGGACTCGATGGACGTGAGTCTGAGTGAACTCCGGGAGTTGTTGATGGACAGGGAGGCCTGGTGTGCTGCGATTCATGGGGTTGCAGAGAGTCAGACACGGCTGAGTGACTGAACTGAACTGAACTGATTCTACAGAAATATTTATGTAATATGAAATGATACATATATTCGGATATCCATGAAAGCATTACATGTAGAGAAGCTTTCTTCAATTTTCTTCTCTAAAAATTTGCTGTTTTCTTCTAAAACATCTTTTCCAGATATTTATCTTAGATTTTCATGCTATGGGGTTTTAAAAAGTGTCCATTTATGCTATTTTCAATTATCCATTGATATTAAAGACAAAAGCAGTGGGAAGGCTGCCTGAGAACTCTGTACACATTGGCCAAGCTTGTTAATAGGAGATGGGCCACCAGTCCCTAAGCAGCCCCTCTTCTCACTCCAGAATGAATACTGGGGTCTTGGAGCACCAAGTCTCCTGCCCATACCCTTTTGGATGTGGGTGTGCTGGCCTGCCTGTTCACATAACAGAGTTTTTCACTGTTTCCTTGTTTTGCCACCCCATTCTCCCTTCCCAGCCTTCATTTTACTTGCTGTCTCCCAGATTCACCGGCTCGTGGGGCTCTGCATGCAGGTCAGCACCCCGCCCCCCATCACAGTTCCCTCTGCTCCCTAGGCTGTGACTTCCTCTGCTCTGTTAGTGAACTCTCTTCCTCTTACTTTTGAGACTCTGTTCCAGAAATTTGTTAAAATCATAAATAGATGCCCTCCTGCCACCCATTTTTTTGTGGCTATAGGTTACACCCTCTCTTATTCCTTTACTGTCATTTTGAAAAATCTTGGGAGGAGGGGAAAAAAACTCATACACTCAGTCTGTCATGTTGAACCACAAATCGAAAGCATTATTTGCAATATTAGAGCTGGAGATAGTCTAAACATCCCTCAGTAGGAAAATTCTGAAATAAATTAGGTTGCACCTATTGTATGGAATGCTCTTCATTTAAAATATAATGAATTAGCTTTTATGTATTCATAGGAAAAGATCTCATGATATAACATTAAAATAAAGAAGCAAATTAAAGAAAGCATATGTAATATCAATTTTAGAAAATATATATTTATTTGCACTTCCACAGAGGACTGGAGGGTATATACTGAACTGTTAAGAGTGGTCCTTCATCTCCGTCTTTACACTTGAAACCAGTGGATCAAGTGTGAGATTGGCATGGAGAAGGAATTTCATCTTTTTGCCCTATACCATGTTTATTATTCAAAACTTTTACAATGTATATGAGTAAATCTTTGAGGTTAACTGTCATATAAAGCTGACATAGGTGTCATACAAAGGTGATGTATCACATTATTTACATACTCTAGTCTTTCCCATGTTGAAAGCTGCTCAACTAATAAATTAAATAAAGGTGTGCAAGTTACAGATGATCCATGATGCTTGACGTTTTTTTGCTGACCCCTACTTTCACTGTTTTAAAACTTTTAAGAAAACATGCTTAAAAGTAAAGATACTGGCAGTTTATTTTTAAAAGCTTATAAATCTCCAAAAAATTCCCTTCTAAGGCTCTAAGACAATGTAAGATGTTGGCAGATAGAACATGTCCTGTAGAATCAATTTTTGGTTGGTATGCTTTTCTGTCTGATTTCTTAACTGTTATATAATGACATTAGTAAACTGAGCTGGCTGAACTATGCCAAACTTTGATATTTCAGCTAAAATAATTTCAAAACATCTTATTAAGGAAGAGGCAAGTAATATAAAATGTAATCATTTTAATAAAGTTAGATTTAAGTTTTTATTTCTAAAGAGCAGGGTTCAGAATAACTGAAGTGGAAAAGGAGACTACATAGCTTACAATAGATACATTGGTTCTAAAGTATTTTTCATGTAAAAAAAAAACAAAACAAGATCTAGGAATCTGTAATCCACCAGCTAGTTTATATTTTGGAGCATGTGAAAAATTCAAATAAACACTGAAAAGTGGAGCTCAATGCTGTAGAACTTCATTGGTTTCCAACCTAAAATAAGACAGATAAACATCCTATCTCCTGTGTGTCATTAAAGGTTAAGATTCTTCCAGCTTTGTTCAGAGAAATAGTAAGTATCTTGAGATGGTGAGCTGGCCTGTACTCCCAGCTGCACATGGGTCGGTGCCCCTTGCAAGTTATGGCAGGAACAGGGCCAGAAAGCAGGCTTTCAGAATCTGAGTCCAACAGGTCCAGTTCTTGATGATCAAACCAACATTAGCCATAAACTCAGTCAGGTTGAATGTACCACCACTATTTATGTATTAGCCACACTTTTTGATATATAAGACTCTTTCTTCTGTGAAGTTTTTTGGCTACACCATGAGGCATACAGAAGCTTAGTTCTCTGATCAGGTGATCAGGGATCAAACCCATATCCCCTGCAATAGGAGCATGATATCTTAATCATTGGACTGCCAGGGAAATCCCTTTTGTGATATTTTCAATTTTTAAAAATTGAAATATAGTTGATTTACAACATTATGTAAGTTCTAAATGTTCAATAGTGATTCAATATTTTTATGACTATACTCCATAAAAAATTACCATAAAATACTGGCTATATTCCCTGTGCTATATAATATATCCTTGTTGCTTATTTATTTTATACATAGTAGTTTGTATCTCTTGATCCCATACCCCTATCTTGGCCCTTCCCCCTTCCCTCTCGCCACTGGTAACTGCTTGTTTTTTCTCTATAATTGAGGAAAGTAGGGAAAACCACTAGGCCATTCAGGTATGACCTAAATCAAATCCCTTATGATTATACAGTGGAAGTGACAAATAGATTCAAGGGATTATCTGATAGACAGAGTGCCTAAAGAACTATGGACAGAGGTTCGTAGCATTATATAGGAGGTGGTGATCAAAACCATCCCCAAGAAAAAGAAATGCAAAAAGGCAAAATGGTTGTCTGAGAAAAGAAAAGAAGCAAAAGGCAAAGGAGAAAAGGAAAGATATATCCATCTGAATGCAGAGTTCCAAGAAAAAGCAAGGAGAGATAAGAAAGCCTTCTTAAGTGAACAATGCAAAGAAATAGAGGAAAAAAAAAAAGAATGGAAAAGACTAGAGATCTCCTCAAGATACCAAGGGAACATTTCAAGCAAAGATGGGCACATAAAGGACAGAAACGGTTTAGACCTAACAGAAGCCGAAGATATTAAAAAGAGGTGGCAAGAATACACAGAAGAACTATACACAAAAGAGCTTCATGACCGAGACAACTACGATGGCGTGATCACTCACCTAGAGCCAGACATCCTGGAATGCAAAGTCAGGTGGGCCTTAGGAAGCATTACTACAAACAAGGTAGTGGAGGTGATGGAATTCCAGCTGAGCTATTTCAAATCTTAAAAGATGATGCTTTGAAAGTGCTGTACTCAATACGCCAGCAAATTTGGAAAACTCAGCAGTGGCCACAGGACTGGAAAAGGTCAATTTCTTTGCAATCCCAAAGAAAGGCAATGCCAAAGAATGCTCAAATGACTGCACAATTGCACTCATTTCACAAGCTAGCAAGGTAATGTTCAAAATCCTTCAAGCTAGGCTTCAACAGGGAGCTCGTGTACACCTGTGGCTGATTCATGTCAGTGTATGGCAAAACCAATACAGCATTGTAAAGTAGAATAAAGTTAAAAAAAATATATATATATATATAAACAGTACATGAGCCAAGAAATTCCAGATGCACAAGCTGTATTTTTCTCAATACAGGAACCAGAGATCAAAGTGCCAGCATCATTGGATCATAGAAAAAGCAAGGGAATTCCAGAAAAACATCTACTTCTGCTTCACTGACTACACTAAAGCGTGTTTGTGTGGATCAAACAAGCTGTGGAAAATTCTTAAAGAGATGAGAATACCAGATCACCTTACTTGCCTCCTGAGAAACCTGTATGCAGGTCAAGAAGCAACAGTTAGAACTGGACATGGAACAATGGACTGGTTCAAAAATTGGGAATGGAGTATGTCAAGGCTGTATATTGTCACCCTGCTTATTTAATGTATATGCAGAGTACATCATGTGAAATGCCAAGCTGGATGAAGCTCAAACTGGAATCAAGACTGCCAGGAGAAATATCAATAAGCTAAGATATGAAGATGACACCACACTAATGGCAGAAAGTGAAGAGGGACTAAAGAGGCCATCTTTTGATGAAAGTGAAAGAGGAGAGCGAAAAATGCTGGCTTAAAACTTGACATTTAAAAAACAAAGATCATGGGATCCAGTCCCATCACTTCATGGCAAATACACGGGGGAAAATATGGGAAAGAGTGACAGACTTTGTTTTCTTGGGCTCCAAAATCTCTTCGGATGGTGACTACAGCTACAAAATTAAAAGATGCTTGTCCTTAGAAGAAAAGCTATGACAAACCTTGACAGCGTATTAAAAAGCGGAGACATCACTTTGCCAACAAAGGTCTGTCTAGGCAAAGCTGTGGTTTTTCCAGTAGTCATGTACAGATGTGAATTGGACCATAAAGAAGACTGAGGACTGAAGAATCAATGCTTTCAAATTGTGGTGCTGGAGAAGATATTGAGAGTCCCTTGGACAGCAAGGAGATCAAACCAGTCGATCCTAAAGGCAACCAACCCTCAATAATCACTGGAAGGACTGATGCTGAAACTGAAGCTCTAATTCTTTGGCCACCTGAGCGAAGAGCTAACTCATTGGAAAAGAATCAGATGCTGGGAAAAATTGAAGACAGGAAGAGAAGGACATGACAAAGGATGAGATGGTTGGATGGCATCACTGATTCAACGGACATGAGTCTGAACAAACTCTAGGAGATACTGAAGGACAGGGAAGCCTGGCTTGCTGCAGTCCACAGGGTCACAAAGAGTCAGACACTACTTAGCGGCTGAACAACATCAACATAGTCCATGCCAAAGGAGACAAGAGTATACAATGGTGGAAAAGACAGTCTCTTCAAAAAGACAACTGTGTAAAGGAATGAAACTAGAGTATTTTCTCACATCATATGCAAAAGTAAACTCAAAATGGATTTAAGATCTTTAAGACCGGGAGCCATAAAACTCCTAAAAGAAAACAAAGGCAGAACACTCTTTGACACAAATGTTAGTAATATTTTTTGAATCTGTCTCCGAAGGCAAAAGAAACAAAAACAATAGTGAACAAATGGGACCTGATTAAACATAAAAGCTTTTGCATAGCAAAGAAAACCATCAAGGAAACAAAAAGACAACCGATTAAAAATATTTGCAAATGATATGATCAATAAGGGATTAATATCCAAAGTATATTACTAGCTCATACAACTCAATATAACCAAAAGACTTGATTGAAAAATAGGCAGAAGACTCGAATAGACATTTCTCCAAAGTTTTTGAGTTTTAAATTTCACCTTTCACATCGCAATTCAATAATAACTCAATAACTGTAACTTCATCTTTTGTGAAGCAAGCAAAGTAAAGAATGTTCCGTTTAAAAAGTCAGAAGACCATACATGGAAAAACACTTGATGACTAAAGTACTATACATACAGTACAATTACTATTATTAACTAAGCAAACAGCTTAGAACAAGTCATTTAAATTATTGTGGGTTTTCAAAAACCCTTTAAAAACGAGGTGATTAAACCATCTTCTTCAGCACTAATAATGCAGGTCCTTCTGTTTTCATGGAAATCTAGTTTCTATCTCTATCAAGTATGGAAGTTAGTCATTTAAAAAATTCCAAGTGTTTCACAAGGCATGTCTGATTTTTATTACAAATAACTACAGGCTATTCAGGAAAACAATAGGGCAACTAAAAAAAGCTTGTTAAAGTTGTGCAATTTTTAAAAGCATCTGATCTATTCCTTTCCTCTAAGTTGCCTCCTCTGCAGAAAAAATGTATGCAGACAGCTTACTCAATTTTGTAGATCAAGTCAAATTTTTGAACAAAATACAGTTTACACAGGTAGAAGTCACAAAACAAAGCAACGAGACAAAACAAAACATCATTCCTCGGAAAATTGTGGAGAACCTTACCATATTAACTCTTTGAAAGATGTTTCAATGTTTGAAAATGTGAATTGTGAAATATAATCTTTGAAAAATTCAAAAATAGCTAGACAGACCTGTGCTCTAATAGCTTACACATAATCTCAAGCAATTGGATGCAGTTTAACTTTTAAAATATACAGACTTCACAGAACAGGAAATTTAGTAGAATAAGTGGAATAGATTAAGAGAACACCTGTGATGAGAAAAAGACCATCCCATCCACTGTGCATTTTGAAAGAATTAATTTTATGGAAGGCAAATTAAATCTCAATAAAAAGGAAAGAGGAAAACGTAAGAGCTTCTTGAGTGATGCAGCTATGTCCTAAGTGATGCTTCAGTGCCATAAACACAAGCCCCTGTTCATCACCTCTGGAAACTTCTTGCACTCTCATCTGCTTTTCTGTCTCTACTCTCCCACTCTGCCCATGTGGCATCATGTTAACACTGCCATGGGCTGGATTTCTCACACACCCCACTGGTCACTGGCCGTAAAAAGTTGTACTTGATTTTCTGAATTACCCTTCCACTGATTCTGGGTACTCACATTCTCCTCTGCCTCCTCTTCATCTTTTTGGGGGGATTACTGTGGCTCAGTTGGCAAAGAATCCACCTGCAATGCAGGAGACCAGGATTCGATTCCTGGGTCAGGAAGATCTCCTGGAGAAGGGATAGGCTACCCACTCCAGTATTCTTGGGCTTCTCTTGTGGCTCAGCTGGTGAAGAACCCACTGCAATGTGGGAGACCTGGGTTCGATCCCTGGGTTGGGAAGATCCCCTAGAGAAGGGAAAGGCTACCCATTCCAGTATTCTGGCCTGGAGAATTCCACAGACTGTAAGGCCCATGGGGTCGCAGAGAGTCGGAGACGACTGAGCGACTTTCACTTTCACGGAATTTGTTTCCATGAAGCTTGGACATACTGACAAGCTCTCTGAAACAAAAGAAATAGATTGAACATTTGTCAACTGCTAACAAGTCCCAGGGGCTCTGTGGGGTCCTGAATATTTGTTATCCTATGGCTTCTCATGAATACTTATAAGAGCAAGATTCTAGATGAAAACACTGGGACTCTGAGAGCAGCTTCCATTCAGACAGCAGGTGGATGTTCTCTCAGGTTATCTATTTTAACTTCAGAAGACACAGCTTAAAAACCACTTACTGGTTAGAACTAATTTGATTCAGGGAAAGTACTAAATACTATGCAAAGCTCACAAAAAGTGGCATTGTTTGTTGGTGCATTTGAACACAATCACACTTAATCCCTTGAAGAACATTTTCCATTCTAGAACAGAATATTTATGAAGATTTGTTCTTTTAATAGTATGAAAGAAAGGAGACAAAAAGACTATTTTTTTTTTGCAAATAAAAATAATGCAACAGACCACTCACGGGGAACCTAGGCTTATTGCTACTTTGGTGGCTTCTGGGTTTGCCAGAGCAAATGTAACAGTTTTTCCACTTTAATTGGATTTATTTCTGAGTCCCATTTGCCATCCCTTCCTCGTTCCACCAATAAAACCAAAGGAAGCTAATTTTAGATGCATTTGCCGGGGTGGAGAAGGACAAGCTGCAGTATCTGGAGGTCTCAGGTTTGGAGTTATCTTCTGGGGTGATCGTGGTATTTGAAATTTGTAAAATTCATGCTCTCTCAGTTGCTGAGGCCATTGACTACTGCCTGGTGAACCAAAACTGCTCATAGGTATTATTACTTGGTAGATGCTTGGAGACAGACTGCCTGGATTCAAATCCCAACTACACCTCTTCCTTGCTGCAACTTTGTCAAATTACATAAATGTCCTGTGCTGTCTTCTTGTGTATGAAATGGGGAGGGGAATAGCTCCTATCCCCTGGGGCTTTGAAGAGTTCAATGAATTAATACCTGTAAAGCACCAAGAATAATGTCTGGCCCATAGTCTGTGCTATTTAAATTCCTGTTACATAACTAATTAAAGCATAAAAATGTATATTGCAAAATTGCTTTCCTTATACTCTTTTGTTAACTGATTAGTCCATGTTTACATGAATTAGAATTGCTAAAAATTAACTTGCAGGACCTGCTTTGCTTAGCATAAAATCAGCCAGAAACCCAGAAGGAAGACTCAACAAATATCTCCACTTGTGGGAAGACGGGTTGAAAATGGTCTCCCAGTATTGATGACATGCCCCAAATTATCGTTGAGAGGTTCTGCAGCTGTCGTGGAGACACACACATGCTGCTGCCCCAGGCTGATGAAGCAGAAAAAAGAGGAAAATGACTTTGCTTTAGATCCCTGCAGAGTGAGAGTCTGGACAGGATGATCAACTGCCCTGTCCCCCTGAAATTCCAACAGAAAAAGACTGGCGGATCTCTGGGCTTTCCAAAGATCTTTCCTCATTTCAGAGAAACAAAGTAGAGCGTTCTCAATTTCACAACATTATTTCTCTTGGAAGGAACAAAGGCTGGTTTAAACATTTCTTTCCAAGAAAGACCTTCTTACTTTATCCGTCTCATTTCAAGGGGACACAAGGCGGTGCTTTGACATTCTCCAGTGACACCTTCTAAGTGTCCACGGACCTCCGGACACTGCTGTGTCACCATCCTGGATGGAATGAAGCACCTGAGAACAACAGATGGTTTCCTCTGGAAAAAAGCCAAGCTTACCCAAATAGTTGTTGCTCTTGTGCATCTCGGTGATGTTGATTTTTGTGGCTCCTTGGGGAATCTCCACAACTCGGTGGTAGCCCAGGCTGGTGAGGGCATGCTTAAACACACCCGACACAACCTGGCAGCCTGTGTTATCGCCTCCGCACACCCCGCATTTGTCCACAACTTTGTCGGAGCCTAGTAGTCATCACAGCCAATGCTCTGCAAAGAGGTGGAAAACAAGAGACTCTTGTAGCATATGTCAGCAGAGTCCCAGGGATGAAAGGAACAGGGGACCACTGAGGATCTATTGTGGGTCTTGAACTGATGTGTTCCTGCCCCCATCCAGCTCCTGTAGATGAACAAGTTCCTCCTGCCTTTCACTCAACAGAATTTTACTGAGCACCTGCTCTGGGCAAAGAACTTCTTTTCTAGGTATGTGTGAAATGTACATTGTAGTGGCGAGGTGGGGGGGTCACAGATAGTAAAGTGAAAATGTTAGTCGCTCAGTCAGTCCAACTCTTTGCGACCTCATGGACTATATCCCACCAGGCTCCTCTGTCCGTGGGACTCTCCGGGCAAGAATACTGGAGTGGGTTGCCATTTCCTTCTCTAGGGGAGCTTCCCAACTCAAGGATCAGACTCGGGTCTCCTGCATTGCAGGCAAATTCTTTACACTCTGAGCCACTGTGCTGAACAAGTAAGCAAAATAAGCACATCAGGTGGCAGTAAATGATCAAGGGGAAAGCAGCACAGGGAGGATGTGCGGGCTGGACATTTATCTACACAGGCTAGACACTGAAGCTGTCCAGGAAACCCATCCCACATTGGAAGATTTTGGGACCACGATAAGCACTGCACCTAAAACTGGGGCCTGTCCCCACATATTCTGTTCTAAATGACAGACAGTACAAACACTTAGCCAAGAACCCCCCAAAAGTAGTGTTCTCAGGCCCTGTTTCTTAGGAAATTAAATAAAATTGGTTAAGATCTGGATCCTCGCTGGTCTCTGTGTCTCTGAAACATGGAACAGTAGGACTTCTGCTTGGCTCTTTCAAAGCATTTTTCCCAGGGCAGAAAGGTACAGGAAAGCAAGTGACAGAAACATCAGTAAACTGGATGATATGCATCTAAATAACAGGATACTGTCTATAGAGGCAGTCTCCCATCAGGGTTTAAAGGAAATCTGACCTTCTTGCATTTCCTCCCCTGAAGAGTCTTCCATTATTCATCCCAAGATCTTTTTGCGTTATCTTTCCCCTCCCTATTCATGTATCTCCTAGGGCAATTAAACCTTAGGACAGAATGGAATGATTTTCATAGAATCCTTTTCCACTGCTGATTCCAGAGGACTCATATTCATATATCCTGAATTTAAAGTTAGGACGTGTGGTGTGCACAGAGAAGTTTCTGTCACAGTTCTGCAGACAGACAGAAGTGAGCTGATTGCGGTTTGGACAGTGAAATATCGGGATGACAGTATTTATTTCACTGGTTTAAGGGGACAGAAAATAATATTTGAAATTAGAATGGTACTGTACAACTTGAGAGACATTTGCTGAATCACAGGGTTGTGATGGTTCTGGAATTCTAAGAGCAGTCATCAGACCCCACCGCAGGGACAAAGTGGTCAGCAAACCATTCAAAGTCCACCTTGGATTTTGTTAAACAATCCTGAGTCTGTTCATGTGGGTCCTATGGGTCAAATCGTATAGACAGAGTCAAATCAAAAGGTGTTCCTTCTCCCCCAGCCCAACGCCTACTTCATGTTTTGACTGACATCTCTCTGCAGGCACTGTACATCGGCATTATTACTTCCATATTCCTGCGTGCACGTTAGTCCATCAACGATAACGGTCTTTCTTCACAAATAGCTTCTCTGTAAAACATTATTTCTGACAATAGCAGAACATCATCTCAGTATGTTCCTACACATCCCATTAACCTTTCAAAATGCCATGTTTCCTATGTATTTCTCCTCCCTCAAATAGTTTTTGCCTTCAGCCCATGCACATCGCAGCAGAAAAATAAGGAAAATGCCTTCCGTGCGTGGTTTCTACTCTGCACCCCTGCTCTGGGTTCTCCTTTGCTTTCAAATAAGCAAACAAACAAACAAAAACCCACTATCAGAAAAACTTCGGGAAAGTAGATTCCACTTTGCTAAAGAAAGATGCTAACTGAATTAAGGACATGCCTCTGATGGTCACTGATGGGGAAATGAAAGAGAAGCTGGCAGCACTCACTCCTGCCCTAGCAATATCTAACTTTCCTCCCTTCCCCCAACCATGACCCATTCTTGCTACCCCTGGACTCAACTTCTCCCAGATGGAGCTCATTCTCTTGGGGTACTCAGGGTAAATTAAAGAATGGGTACCGAGACACAGAAGTAGGAAAAAACACTGAGGAATCAGGAAACATGCTCAGAGACAGACATGGTTGAAGTGTAGGTTTGCTAGGAGGGATCAAAGGACGCTGGAGAATTCAGCTGTGTTTCTTAAGGATCTTGTTTGCCAGGGTGAAGAATCGGAATTTTATTCTATTGTATCAACAACCACTGGGTGTCTGAAGAAGGTGAGGGCCACCCTCAGATTTTGTTCAGACGATAACCTTGGCTGTAGCTAGGAGTGGGTCTAAGAGTGGGGAGAAGAGGCAGTCTAGTGAATTCTTCTCTTGTCAGTGGGGTGTATGGGCTATTTCAGGAAAGAACGAGAGCTTTCAAAGATGGGGGCTGACATTGCATGAATCCGCAGCTCCCAGACCAGTTAGAGTGGGACAATCACAAAGAAATTATACAGTCGTAGATTGCTTCAGACAACCCAGACACAGACAAAAAAGCATTCTATCTTATAAATCAGACACTATACTAAAATGTTCTGCACACTGCAATGGATCCCCCACCAGATTTCCTATACAGCACAGACACTCCTGATAAATTTAGATGTGAAGAGGAGGGCTACAGCAGTTTTTCCTGGTCTGGGGGTTGCCTTCAGAGAAGCATGTGGCGGCACAAGTGATGGCAAGAACTGAAGATAACATCCTGCCTTCCCAGAACCCATCTGTGGACTCTGAGCCCCCAGGGTTCACTCCTTAAAAGAGAAGTCAGAAGAAGGGGTGTATGTGTGTGCATGTGTGTGTGAACCTTCTTTGAGGAGTGTCAAGGGGCTAACAGAGCACACTTCTAGGGTTCTAGAGGCCACCCAGGGCCTCTGAAAGACTGGATTGCCATGGAGGTGTTAAATGTCTTACATGCAGGTCACAAAGCAGGAAGACAATTCCATAACATGAACTGGGTGGAGGACATGCTTTTAAGATTTAGCAATATCTAACTTTCCTCCCTTCCCCCAACCATGACCCATTCTTGCTACCCCTGGACTCAACTTCTCCCAGATGGAGCTCATTCTCTTGGGGTACTCAGGGTAAATTAAAGAATGGGTACCGAGACACAGAAGTAGGAAAAAACACTGAGGAATCAGGAAACATGCTCAGAGACAGACATGGTTGAAGTGTAGGTTTGCTAGGAGGGATCAAAGGACGCTGGAGAATTCAGCTGTGTTTCTTAAGGATCTTGTTTGCCAGGGTGAAGAATCGGAATTTTATTCTATTGTATCAACAACCACTGGGTGTCTGAAGAAGGTGAGGGCCACCCTCAGATTTTGTTCAGACGATAACCTTGGCTGTAGCTAGGAGTGGGTCTAAGAGTGGGGAGAAGAGGCAGTCTAGTGAATTCTTCTCTTGTCAGTGGGGTGTATGGGCTATTTCAGGAAAGAACGAGAGCTTTCAAAGATGGGGGCTGACATTGCATGAATCCGCAGCTCCCAGACCAGTTAGAGTGGGACAATCACAAAGAAATTATACAGTCGTAGATTGCTTCAGACAACCCAGACACAGACAAAAAAGCATTCTATCTTATAAATCAGACACTATACTAAAATGTTCTGCACACTGCAATGGATCCCCCACCAGATTTCCTATACAGCACAGACACTCCTGATAAATTTAGATGTGAAGAGGAGGGCTACAGCAGTTTTTCCTGGTCTGGGGGTTGCCTTCAGAGAAGCATGTGGCGGCACAAGTGATGGCAAGAACTGAAGATAACATCCTGCCTTCCCAGAACCCATCTGTGGACTCTGAGCCCCCAGGGTTCACTCCTTAAAAGAGAAGTCAGAAGAAGGGGTGTATGTGTGTGCATGTGTGTGTGAACCTTCTTTGAGGAGTGTCAAGGGGCTAACAGAGCACACTTCTAGGGTTCTAGAGGCCACCCAGGGCCTCTGAAAGACTGGATTGCCATGGAGGTGTTAAATGTCTTACATGCAGGTCACAAAGCAGGAAGGACAATTCCATAACATGAACTGGGTGGAGGACATGCTTTTAAGATTTTTATTTTTAACACTGTGACCACCAGCAAATTACCTATCTGATAATTGTCCCTTCTCCTGCATAGGGCTATGATGACTATCTGATGATATAAAGAGAGAAGATTTGAACTTGGAGTTCAGGCAGGGCATGGCTAAGGAAGTGACTTTGGGCTAGAATCTGAAAAGCAAGAAGGATCATTTATGGCATGATCGAAAGATGTAAATGTGCATTTTATCACTGATGCTGTTGAGTGACTGCACCAGGCGGGCCATCTGGGAAATGACACCAATCCTGCCTATGGGAATTTGACTCTAACTGGGGGGATAAGATATACCTGCAGAAAATGACATGCTAATAGGCAATGAGGAGTCCCTGCATCCTCTGTGTCACGCTGAGTCAGATCAACTCTCTTTTAGAAAGCTGATAATTACCAATGGGGCAGATAAGTCTGGAGAATATGGCAATATCCCAGTCTGAACTAGGGGAATAGTGACGGCAGGAAGAATATTTCAGAGATGCTTAGGAAGCAAAATGGACAGGTCTTTGTGAGGAGGAAGGGAGCTCCATTTGTCCTCTTCTTCTTCTCCCCCCTCCTCAATCTGTCATACCTAACGTTTATAGTCTTTGTCATATTCCAGGTCCTCTGACTATATAGTTCTCTCATTTACTCTTAAAAGCAATTGATACTATTGCTGAAAAACTAGGAAAATAGGACTTAAGAGACAGATTAGGTAACTGGCCCAAAGCCATTCTGTTAATAAGTGGTGGGGTTGGATCTGAAGCCAGAGCCCATGCCTATAACTATTATGCAAAAACTGTCTGCCTCCAAAGGATCAGAGGTCACACTGAGGTTTCGAGCATCTTTGAAGGAGTGGATGGTGGCAGTGCCTAGGTGTGGAGCAGGAAGTTCAAGGCACTGTTACCACGGCGACAGTGAGAGCTTGGTCCAGAAGTTACTCTGGCATTCTCCTCTGTCAACATTATGGAGCATCACACACGCCATGTACCTCTCACACACAGACCATTTTAACATGATACACACAGTAAGTGAATAAGTATTTTGGCTCATCTTCCTATCACATTACCTTCTTATTGGTATAACTTTTCATTTTGAAATAATTCTTAAGACTCACAAAAAGCTATAAAAACAGTACAGAGCATTTCAGTGACCCCATCACCCAGCCTCCCTTGAGAACAATATCTCATATTGTCAAAACCATGTATATCATGCATATCAGTATATTAACTCAAGAATAAACTTCATTTGGATTTTGGCATTTTTTTTAACTTGCACTTTTTTTTTTTTGATGTATATGTCTACAGAGTTTTATCATATGTCTGGACTTGTGTGCTGTATTACTTTCTTTAAAGCAGCTAGTATTCTCCTCCAAAACATGGCTGGGGAACTTGATAAGGGGAGCTGATGTCATTTACCAGGAAAAGCAGTTGGGCGTGATGGAAAGAATGTTGTACTGGGAATCAGGCAACCTGAAGCACAGTCCTGGCTCAGTCCCTGACTTACATGTGATGCTGGATGGGTTGCTTCTCTCTGGGCTTGGCGCGGAGAACATTTCTATCATCATCCAGACCTACACAGGGAAGTGCCCAAAAAGGAATCTGAAATGAATTCTGGTTTTGCATATCAGACATCTGGTCAACTGGCCTCTGAAGGGCATGACCTAAT
This sequence comes from Madoqua kirkii, assembly GCA_006408675.1. Classification (NCBI taxonomy): domain Eukaryota; kingdom Metazoa; phylum Chordata; class Mammalia; order Artiodactyla; family Bovidae; genus Madoqua; species Madoqua kirkii. The sequence continues at coordinate 26,917 of SJYC01111206.1, read as the reverse complement.
AGCACTGGTCTATGCCTCTAATGGGCTTTCCTGGTGACTCACAGATAATCTGCCTGCCAATGCAGGAGATGAGGGTTTGATCCCTGGGTTGGGAAGATCCCCTGGGGAAGGCAATGGTAACTCACTCTAGTATTCATGCCTGGGAAATCCCATAGACAGAGAAGACTGGCAGCTATAGTGCATGGGGATCACAAAAGAGCAACTGAGCGACCAAACACAACAACACATATCTCTAAACTCTTCAGAGGCCCCACCCAAGTGCTAGCAGTGGGCTTAGAAGGTGACCCTGGAGTCTGCCTGAGCTAGGTCTTGAGATGCGTCTCCATTTAGGAGTGCTGCATCACTGGATGAGTCAATTAGCCATTCTGAGCCTCAGTTTATCCATGACTGGGGTGGCACCTCCTAGTACAGTTGTGAAGATTGAATGAAGTAAGCACAGAAGACATTTAGCAGGATGCTATGATAGGGTGGCTTCTCAGCAAACACTGGGTTTATCATTGTCTCTACAGACTTGGTTTTATGTGGAATCCATCCATTTTAAAGTAAATGCCATCACATGTGAGTGCTCAGACTCACTCCTAATTCTATAGTACTTCCTATTACTTCTCAGTTGTAGATCTTCTCTTCTTCATTGGGAGAAATTCAGAGAAGTCTGAAGAGCTAAGAAAAGGCCAAGTTCACCAAAAATGTAAGGCACCTTATGTGGTTCCTTTGTATCCGTACTGCTCCAATAGTACCAAGTGAAAATGGACAGAACAAGCATCTGGTCCTTGGTCTATACTTCATCTCTTTTTTCTGCTCATCATGTACTGTCATTCAAAATAGATGTGTTTTTTTGTTGTTACAAAGGTGATTGGACAACCATCAGATATCCTTTTACTCTTCCAGTGATTTTTGCAACATGTTATAGGAAAATTTTACATGTTGCAAGCCATCACAGGAGAAATTGCTCAAGAATTGCCCCCAATTGTGTGCCAAAATTAACCTAAATGAAATTTCCTGTGGGAAATGAGCAATCTGGATGACATATCTGGTGGTGAATTTCACAGGGAGGAGGCCTCTGTCCATCATGGCAGGGTAGGCTGGTGCCAGGCGTGCAGATACTGGAGCTTGGGACTCCCTAATGGGAAGCAGATGTTTCTACGTGTGCTCAGTAAACACACTAGATAGGGTAACCTCCACCAGTTGGCCAGATGACACCAACAGGTAAAACAAAGTGCCTTAATAACCACGCTGTCACAACAGTGGGGAGGACAGTATTATTAAAATGATTAGTCATTAACACCAGTGTACTTCTATTTATGCTGAACTAATTTGTGGAAATATATATGGATTCCAAAACTTCTATTCACAACATCCTGTTGAAAGAAATTCTTGGGCTTATGATAAATATCTCCTTCTTTTTATAGTCAGGAATGTAGATCAATACCACCTTCCTGGAAAGCTATTTAGCAAAAAATACTGTTTGACCCAGGAATTCTTCTTCTGTTTTGCTTTAAATTTTTATTTATTTATTTATTTGGCTGTGCTGGTTCTTTGTTGCTGAGCAGAACTTATTTCTAGTTGTGGTGTGTGGGCGTCTCATCTCAGTGGCTCTTGTTTTTGTGGAGCAAGGACTCTAGGGCGCTGCAGGCTCCAGGAGATAAGACTCCTGGGCTCCAGAGCACAGGCTCAGTAGTTGGGGTGTCCAGGCTTAGTTGCTCCTCGGCCTGTGGGATCTTCCTGGATTAGGGATCGAGCTCATGTCTCCTGCATTGGCAGGTGGATTCTTTACCACTGAGCCACTGTGGAAGCCTCCAGGAATAATTTTTCTAGGAATTGACACTAAGGAAATTATGAGGCCAACAATTTCTGTGTGAAGGATCTCGTTACCATATTATTATTAATAAAAAAAATGGAAACATCTTACATGTCCAACATAGGGAAATAGCTACACAATAAACAAAAATTCTCTGAGAAATACTGGATGGATCTTTTCCCAGTTGTTTTGTCATTAAAATCTTCCAGTGCTTGTGCCTACATGATGGACTCTCAATACAGTTCAGTAAATGTTTCCTGGCAACCCATTCTATGTGCCAATACAGGGTTAGACAGGAGAGACACGAGGGTAAAACCAACCTGGTTCCTACTAAAAACTTATAGTCCAAATCAGGGGTCTGAAAACTACCGCCCACTGGCCAAATCTGGCCACCACCTGTTTTTATAAATAAAGATTTATTGGAACACAAACATGCCCATTAGTTATTGTGGGGACTGATTTTGTGTTACAGCAGGGTTGAGTCATTGAGACAGAGATAGTGAAGTGGAGCAAGATCCTCTGGGTCCTTGTCTTCATGTCCTCAGCTTAACTTTTGTCTGTGGAAAACCTAAGCCAAAGACTAAGTTTAATCAGAGAAGTGAGAAAATGTGGAAACAAAGGGAAACAGTCAATGGGAAATAATAACTTCCTAGTCATTTAGCATAGTCAAGGATTTCCAGTTCCTTCTCAAGGGTGATAGGTGCTATTCTGAGCCATATCCTGTGAGCTATCTTATAGATACTAAAACCCTTCCCAGGTGAAAGAAGGTAACTACATGATGAACAGACTGTAGCTGTGAAATAAGCTGCCACAGTTCCAAGAGCTGGCCTCAAGAAATGGAAACAAACCAACCCTGGAACTGAAGATTAACTATACTTAATCTAGATGATGCTGGTCAGACCACCGATGACCAATTTCATGACTGTCAGAACTGACTGTGCTATTTCTGCACGTAGCCCCCTCCCTCAACCTATAAAAGCTCTTGCCCGCTGATTGTCAGTGTGGGGCAAATAACCTCTGGACAGGCATCTGCCCTCCCACCCCTGGCTGCTGGCATCCAAAACAAAGCAAATTTTCCTTTCCACCAACCTGGCCTCTTTAATAGCTTTTGAGCAGCGAGCAGCCGGACCCTACTTTTAGATACAATAGTATGGCCCACAAAGCCTAAAATATTTGTTTTAGTGATTTATATATTTTAAAAAAAAAAAAAGCCAACCCCTGGTCTAAATCAAAGGCAGACACGATGCCATCTTTCAGTATAGTGTGTAAATGTTCAGAGGGAAGGATGCAGAGCCCTGCACAGACAAGACAGAAGCTGAACTTGATGGCTCCAGTCTGCCCCTGACGGCCCTCATCCTGTATCACATGCCGCTCACTTGATTTGTCTTCATGTATCTCAACTGTAAGATGCAAGGTCAAGAGTTACCTTCCACCTCAGTCATTTTCTTTTTCCCCCTTAAGCAGAAAACGCATACTTTTCAAACAAAAGCTCATGCAGAACTAGACTTTCAATACATAAACTGAGAAAAGCAGACTGTTCTGTCGAAGAGGGGCTGGAAGGGTTTGGAAGCCCCGTAGACGTCTTGTCGTCCTGTCGGCCCTTCTTCCCCATGTCCAGGGTTTCTCAACTGCAGCTCTAGAGTCATTTTGGCTCAAATAGTTCTCGGTTGTGGGAACTGTCTTCTGTGCTGTGGGATGGTTAGCAGTAGCCCTGGTTTATATCTACTGGATGCCAGTAGCCACCTCCTGCCTCAGTACGACAAACAAAAATACCTGCCTAGGCTTCCGAACATGGGTGCTCAGCTGTGTCCAACTCTTTACAGCCCCATAGACAGTAGCCTGCCACGCTCCTCAGTCCATGGAACTTTCCAAGCAAGAATACTCCTTGTCCAGGGGATCTTCCCAACCCAGGGATTGAACCTGTGTCTCTTGCACTGGCAGGTGGCTTCTTTACCACCTGAGCTACTGGAGTAGGTATTGCCGAATGTCCACTTGGGAACAAAACCACTCCCGGTTGAGAAGCACTGCTCTAGTTTATTCCACAGTTCATGGGAGACCTAAAAGCACAGATACCCCAGAAAAAAGCTTTAAAACAGTGGCAGTTTCATAGAAGTGCAAAACAGTTATAAGTAAATGTCAGAAGCTAATGAGCAAAGAATAGGTAATTATCCAGTCTTAAAAACACTTCCCCATTGCCATCAAGCTGCCTTCTAGAGCCCTGAAGCTTGCCTTTTGGCATAACTTCAGTATGAGCACATAGGTCCTGGAAAGAGCACAGTGCCTGGCATACAGGAGGTGCATAGTTAGTGTCTGTTGAATGAGGCAGCAGTTTGGTTGAGGAACCAAGAGAATAAAGTTACAGGAACCAATTTGCTTCTTCGACTCAATCATCTTGAAGTCTCTTCTGGTGCTAAACTGTTTCTGGGGAAAAATGGGGTACCGTCCTGATGTGAAAAAATCCTGCCATGTCTAAAGGAGAAATTTGCTTCATGTAGACAAAATTAAATTGGAAATAAGAATCAATGGGAACCAAACTAATAATGTCATTCATTGGAAGGGAAGGAATGGTGCCTGGGATAAAAGGTATTCTGGCTTCCTTAATGAAGGCAATCGTGAAACTGGCAATCTGGCTTTAATCAAGTTTTTGGCTGTCCCTTTTCAGTACTTCATCTCATTTCATTAGAGAATAGCACCTTACAAGTGACTCAACTGGAAGAAAATGTTGGCACCCTCCTAGGATAAAATTGGGTGAGAATCAACTGCACCAATGTTTATAAATCTGAGGGATGGGATCCTGAGAGGGAACATTTGATATGCAGTGAGAAAATCACCAACCCTTCTCCTCCTAGGGTCATTTTTCTCTGGAGCCTGGGGGTATTTCAAACTCTAAAATTTCAGTGCTTCACTTTCACGATCTTCCTCCCTAATGGACTGAAATGAGGGGGCACTGAATGCATTCTGACAGTGACAACTTCTCTATTGCATTAACAAAAGTAAGGTGCCCATATTTTTTTAACAGAATAGGAGAAACCTCCCAACTTCACTTTTAACATGTAAGACTGACTGATAGCTTCTCTGTTGAGAGAGAATTCTGTTTAATAGGGAACTCTGCTCAATGTTACCTGGAAACCTGGATGGGAGGGGAGTCACTCCACTGTGCACTTGAAACTATCACAACATTGTTAATTGACTATACTCCAGTATAAAATAAAAAGTTAAAAAAGAATTCTGTTTAAAATGTCTGGTCAAATTGTATCTTAACTCTGTAGGGCTGCCAAGGGGTCAGGACCAGAAAGTTTCTTGCAGAAGGGAGCAGAGAGACGCTTCTACACTTTAAAGGGTGATGTTCTGGAGGCCAGATCACCAGCAAAGTCAATAGTGAGTTGGGCAGATGAACTGTGCTCCAGGATAGAGGCTGCTTGCACACTGGTCCAGTTTACATGGCCTCCTGGGTGCAGACAGCCCACATCCGCAGGTGCAGGTCCAACCAGAAGGACCTGGGAGGACCGTGGTCTCTTCCAGGGACCAGAAGGCAATGAGGGCGGCTCATGCCTGTCCTTGGCATTTCCCATAATTCACAGTCTATCTCTAGACCTGCCTGTTTGCATTTTTCTCCACAAGATGGCACCTATAAGCCTTGGTAAAAGGGTACTCACATAAGCAATAGTTTACCATCAAGAAACAACGGTTAAACATTAAAGGGAGTGGTAGTCTAGATTCAGAAATTCAAGGTGACTGCATATTTATTGTGCCCTTATGTGCAAGTTTCTGCCATGTTGTTAAGATGTGATGTTACTTCTCAAAATGTTTTTGTGGAGCATTTAAAAATGTGGGTGGAATATTCAGGCCTTCTATTTCCAGAATGTTCAAGAAAATGCTTAAAAATCTATGTGAGTTAAACTTTGGGGGCTAGTGGGCTTTTTTGCCGTCACTGGGGATCTCTTCAGGGATGGCTGAGAGGACTGGTGGGGTGGGAGGAGATAAGAAGGAAGGACTGGCTACCGAAGCACGAGGGCTCAACCCTGAGACTCTAGACTGGGAGCAGGGCACACTAACGCTGGTTTCAGAAGATGCTTGGCACAGACAGACGACGGATTACAGATGGAAGAGACTAGAGGTTGAGAAGCAAAAGACAACACATCAGGATGGACGTAGAGGGATGGAGGCCCGGACCAGAGAGATGGAATTAGAATGGAGGGCAAGGGCACAGTGATGTAAGGCTGAAGGAACAACTAACGGATGGAAGAAGGATGGTCTATGGAAGGTAAAGTAAGGAAGACTGGGCAGTCCGTGTCTTTGGAACCAGGAAGAATACTACAGAACTTTTCCTAGAAAATCAGGTCTTTGTGGAGTTATCTTAGAGCGAGGGTCTGAGTGTACATCTTGATCATCATTAATTCATTCATTAAATTTAGCTATACAAAGTCTCTTTCTCTCTTTCACTGGAACTTTCCTCTAGGACACTAAACATTCTTATTTCAGCTTTTTGGATGGAAATCCTTTCAAATCTTACTTATCACTCTTCTGTTTTGATTTTCTTTTTAAAGATAAAGAATAATAAGCACAATTGGATCTTCACTACCCTACTACTTCAGAAAGTGTGGTCCATGAACTAGCAGCATAGGCATCATCTGAGAGCTCCTTAGAAACTTCGGGCCCCATCACGGACTTAATGAATTAGGCTCTAGATTTGAGTAGCATCCTTGGGTGAATTCTGTGCCATCCAAGATCATTTCCAGGTCACTTTTGGTTTACTCCAAGTCCTTTACACTCTTCTCAAGTTGCACAACAAACTCTCCCATCCAGTCAAAATAATGACAACACAACCTTATCACCTTCTTGGTTAAAAATAAAAAAAATAAATAATGCCTTTGGAAAGTTTTTTCTTTGTGATATTTTTAACAGGGACAGGGACAGAGGAGAGACATCACATCCATAAACACAGTATCTTGAGAATCCCAGTGCTGGACAGTAGGGACATCTCTAGGAGCCCCAGTCCCTTGCTTCATGGATGAAGAACCAAGTCTGGGGAGGGAAGTGATTTCTCCAGGGTGGCAGAGAGAGGACCTCCTTGCCAGAGTCTCCTTTTTATACTCTGATGTCCCCCTCCTCTTTCCGAGGCCGGGGTTTACTGTTTCCTTACTCAAATGGTCTATGCTCTTTTCTTTCTCCTTATGTCCCCATAATCACATGAAAAAATTTTTTATCTACTAGCCAGAAGAGCTAACTCCTTTTGGAAAGCAAATTGTCTCTGTGAAAATATTTGGAGAAACTGCAGGCTGGGAGGTGGGACCTTGAGGCCTGGGGGTCAACAGGAACCAAAGTAACAAGAGAGAATGGTGAAACTAAGATAGGGCTAAACAGTAAGAAATTTGGCTTTGCTTCCAGAGCTGGAGATAGAAGAGAGAGAGAAAGATCAGGAGGAGAGCAGCTAGGAGATTGCAGAGGGTCGATGAGAAGCCCTGAGTGGTTGGGAGGACTGTTGATACTGACCTTGAATTTGAAGTTGACTTGTGATTTAAACTCTCTCTGTTCCCAGACTTCCCAAGTCTTCATTGAAACTCTGCATTTACATTATGCCTATTCTCCTGCCTTTAATACTCCTGGTTTAGGTTCCTTTAACCCCTTTTAATTTCCATAATCTAGAGTAAAGAATTCTCTTCTGTATTTCCACGTCTTCAAAAGTCTTTTCTTCCAGACACATGGATGCCCACCAAAGAGCACCCCTAATGCATGTTATCCCTGTAGGTGATTTTATTTTTCTGAGCCTTAGTTTCCTTCCCTCTAAAACAGTGGCATTAAAATAGAGTTTCTCAAGTCTGCTGTGAAGTTTAAATGAGAACATGCAGATGGAGGCATCAAGTTCAGAACTGGTTTGGACTTAGGACTAGAAGAATGCTGTTACTTCCCTTCCTGAGGCTGCACCTGCCTCCCTTCAGTGACCTGTTCCTGGGCGTGGCCAAGGGAATTCATCTTCTCACACCAGGCACGCACATTCTACTCTAAGAGAGGAGGTTGGTCTGTTTGCACTGTCCACAGAAAGCTCACTTCTATTTACACATGATTCTCAAGTGGTGCTCCAAGCCAGGTTGTAACAGGAAAACTCCTGTGATCTATTTGCATTTCAATCACATTCTGGGACAATGGTATCAAGAATTCCAGAGATTTTTTTCTTACAATTTTGTTACCTCTCTATTTTTGAAAAAAAAAAAAAAAGTATGGGTTCATTTGTTTTTTGTTTTCTGGTTTGTCTTAGAGACCAATAATGCTGTTGCTGCTGCTAAGTCGCTTCAGTCGTGTCCGACTCTATGCGACCCCATAGGCGGCAGCCCACCAGCCTCCCCTGTCCCTGGGATTCTCCAGGCAAGAACACTGGAGTGGGTTGTCATTTCCTTCTCCAATGCAAGAAAGTGAAAAGTGAAAGTGAAGTCGCTCAGTCGTGTCCCCCCATGGACTGCAGCCTACCAGGCTCCTTCGTCCACGGGATTTTCCTGACAAGAATACTGGAGTGGGGTGCCATTGTCTTCTCCGAGAGACCAGTAATAGAAACCTTCAAAAGTTGTAAAGGGATCATTTTGGACTTCCCAGGTGGCCCTAGTGGTAAAGAACGTGCCTACCAATGCAGGAAACAAGAGATTAGGGTTTGATCCCTGGGTGGAGAAGATCCCCTGGAGGAGGGCATGGCAACCCTCTGCAGTATTCTTGCCTGGAGAATCCCATGGAGAGAGGAGCCTGGGGGGCTGCAGTCCATGGGGGGGCAAAAAGTTGGACACAACTGAAGCAACTGAGCACGCATGTGCACATGTTCATTTTAGGAAAAGAGCAAGTGAGGCTGTGGATTGAGCTCATCGTGTGGGTATGTTGGTGCTCAGTGAGATTCTGAGCACAAGGAACTTCTTTTCTAGGTGTTACGGGCACTGTTTTAGATAGGGATTCAAGCAACTCCCAGGGATGCAGGCAGCAGGAAGCCCCACATATCTGCCTGACAGCTGCCACTTGCAGAGAAGTGGCCTTGTGCTAGGCACCTGACATGTTTCCCTGTTTAATCTTCTTGACTGTCCCTACTTTATCAAAGTTCACAGAAGGTGAGTAAAGTGTCATACAGAGGTGGTGATGGTGGGTTTGAATGAAGGGACTTCTGGCTCTTTCTCCCTTTTCACCTGAATAGTCCCTTAGCTCAGAGGAAATCTTTTTACTTTAAAAACGGAACCCGGGACTTTCCTGGTGGTTAAGTGGTTAAGAATCCACCTTGCAATGCAGGGGACACAGGTTCCATCCCTGATCAGGGAACTAAGATCCCACATCCACAGAGCAACTACTGAGTCCATGCTCTGCAGCCAGAGAGTCCGTGCACCATGTCGAAAGAGTCCCCATGATGCAATGAAGTTCCCAAGGGCTGCAACTGAGACCTAAAGCAGCCCAATAACTAACTAAATAAATAAATATTAAAAAATAAGAAAGACAGAGCTGACCAAGGGTTACATATATCGAGGGCGAGACTATCCAAGAAATCAAATAAGGTTGATGTTTTAATAACTGAGCAACTAAGCACAGCGCATTCTTTCTCTGGCTAGGACTGCTCCCTGGCTTTTCCTAAGGTGCTTCCGCAGGGGTGCCCTGTGCAGTCTGAGGCCTCCCCTTCCACAAGAGCTGACTGAATAGTTTCAGCACCTCCTATAGCTTCTCTTTGTTCTCTTGTTCCCCACAAAGTCCCCTGATGTCTCTCTCCCTTCACACAGCACTCATTCACCTAAGGGAAGGAACATCTCTATCACTACACTTCCTTCCATAATAAATTCCTAAAGTCCGAGCTTATTCACTGAAATAGTCACTAATTTTCTCAGTTGTCCTGTTGGGAAAGGAAACTGTTGGTTCACCAAGCTAGGAAATATTTATGACTCAAGGAAAAACATCATTCCATGGGGGAGACCATTAGCTGATCAAAGAGAATGCTCTTTAGGGCAAGACATCCAATCAGATAATTCTTTCTTCTAACCATAGATGCATCCAGTGTGACTATTTATTTCATTAAGAAATGAAGACACTGTGTTCCATGCATGCTCAGAAGGAAGAAATCTGGCTGAAATATTTAAAGGCGAAGGGTCCTTCACGCTTCTTTTGACGGACAGCTAAGAACAGGGTTATCTGTCAAACTCAATGTGTTCCATAACAGTAATTCAGGTGGTAGCCAGATGAATAATCCTCATGCTTGCAGAGAATGTCCCTTCTTCTGGAACTCGAAACCAGAAGGTAGGGCCATGGGAGACAGGATCCCTCCACATGGCTTCCAAGTGACTGTATTAAGAATATGCAGTTGTGTACATAAATATTTAGGACATGCAAACCAGTCGGATAAACACTGATTCATCTTCTTTGGTGGAAGCCTGAAATTCTTAATTTTCACCAGTCCCTTCTTTAAACTGATCATATTTATGAGGTTTTAAATCATACCCCCCAGATGTATAACCATGAGAAAGGCTATGTTGTGGTTTCAGGTAATCTGTCTGCATGTGGCTGTGAAATTTATCTTCCCCCAAATACTGCCGTCATCTTGTCGTTCCTCTGGCTCAAAAGGCTTCCTGATGTCAGCTGTCACTTCAACAAGCTGATTATTTCCTCCTACACATTAAGCCTTACTTGAGTTCCTGATTCCAGGTGGAAAGGAATGCCTGGGGCTACAGCAGTTCAAGAATTAAGTTTTACCCCAAGTGTGGATAACAGCTCCTCAGGGTCACCGCCCCCAGCCTCCGGCGTGAGGTGTCTCCTCCCGGCTGCCCCTGACCTGGGACACAGGGTAGCTCCTCCCGGCCGCCACTGACCTCGGAGGCAAGGTAGCATGCGCTTAGTGAGCCGGCTCGCCACCACTGCCTGCTTATTTAACTTATATGCAGAGTGCATCATGAGAAACGCTGAACTGGAAGAAATACAAGCTGGAATCAAGATTTCTGGGAGAAATATCAATAACCTCAGATGTGTAGATGACACCACCCTTATGGCAGAAAGTGAAGAGGACCTTAAAAGCCTCATGATGAAAGTGAAAGAGGAGAGTGAAAAAGTTGACTTAAAGCTCAACATTCAGAAAACGAAGATCATGGCATCCAGTCCCATCACTTCATGGGAAATAGATGGGGAAACAGTGTCAGACTTTATTTTTTTGGGCTCCAAAATCACTGCAGATGGTGACTGCAGCCATGAAATTAAAAGACTCTTACTCCTTGGAAGGAAAGTTATGACCAACCTAGATAGCATATTCAAAAACAGAGACGACTAAGGTCCGTCTAGTCAAGGCTATGGTTTTTCCTGTGGTCATGTATGGATGTGAGAGTTGGACTGTGAAGAAGGCTGAGCACCAAAGAATTGATGCTTTTGAACTGTGGTGTTGGAGAAGACTCTTGAGAGTCCCTTGGACTGCAAGGAGACCCAATCAATCCATTCTGAAGGACATCAACCCTGGTAATTCTTTGGAAGGAATGATGCTAAAGCTGAAACTCCAGTACTTTGGCCACCTCATAAGAAGAGTTGACTCATTGGAAAAGACTCTGATGCTGGGAGGGATTGGGGCAGGAAGAGAAGGGGACGACCGAGGATGAGATGGCTGGATGGGGACGTGAGTCTGAGTGAACTCTGGGAGTTGGTGATGGATAGGGAGGCCTGGCGTGCTGTGAATCATGGGGTCACAAAGAGTCAGACATGACTGAACGACTGAACTGAACTGTGGATAATAGCAAGAGTAGAAAGTTTGAAAATGATCCAGCATCATAACACTTTGAAAGCAGAAATACTTTGTTAAAGTGACAGTACATATTAATTTTTGTTGTTGTCATCGTTCAGTCACTAAGTCACATCTGACCTTTTGTGAACCCATGGAGCCCACTAGGCTCCTCTGTCCATGGGGTTTTCCAGGCAAGAATAATGGAGTGGGTTGCTATTTCCTTCTCCAGGGTATCTTCCTCATGGATGGACAAATACCCTCCACCACACCACTTCTCCTGCATTGGCAGGCAGATTCTTTGATTCTTTATCACTGAGTCACTAGGAAAGCCCACATATTAATTAGCAATGCTAATCATTAATTCTATTCTAATTTGTTGGGTTGGTTTCATGATGATAAAAGGGAGACAAAGTTTATAAAAAGCATCTGACACTAGGGAAGAACTCAATACATATGTTTTATTTAAAGTCAAGTTAAAGATAACTGAGAGGGCAAATTCAAAGAAATGCAAACAAATGATATTCACTCCTCGCTTAAACAATAGCTGCCTTGGAATGTTATTTAGCTAAAATAACAGCCGGATTGTGTACACTTTAAGGAATGTGGAGTGGCAGCAAATATAGAAATAAAAAGAAAAGCATTTCTCTGGCAGAGTAAAAGAAACGTAGTTAAAAGAGAGTCAGAGCCAAAGTTTAAAAAAAAAAGTCAAAAATTCAGTTTTGACAATTTGATAGACTCTCTGGACATGTTCTCATTATTCAAAGAAGTCTACAGAGGTGCTAATGGATACCAAGAAAAGCAATAGGAAGAAAAGAAACAGGCATTTGTTGAGAATCTACTAAGGTGACAATATTTACTGCCATTTTAATAGAGGAGGAAAGAGGTCATATAGTAAGAGCACCTGAGTTTCAGTGTGGCTCAGTGGTAAAGAATCGGCCTGCAATGCAGGAGACACAGGTTCGATCTCCGGGTCGGGAAGATCCCCTGGAGAAGGAAATGGCAACCCACTCTAGTATTCCTGCCTGGGAAATCCCGAGGACAGAGGAGCTTAGCGGGCTACAGTTCACGGGGTTGTAAAAGATTTGGACTTAACTTAGTGACTAAATAACAATAAACTATGAACCCACAACTATCTAGCTCAAACACTTAGAAGTTGTGTGATAGAGTGGGGGTCAAACAGGCGAGGTGAGCAGTCCCTGAGATGGTGAACAGCATGCTCTAAGCTGAAGAACAGAAGCTACAAGAGAGGGGGTGAGAACATCTCTGGAAGCGGGTGGACACAGTGCCCTCGAAGGCAAGTGTCCTCGGGAAGAGCACACGCAGCTCCGCATTGACAGGGAAAATGGCTTCTGACTGCCTGCTCTTCCCTGAGAGCTCACAGGAAGGGGTCTCTTAATATCATGCTGGACTTCCTTTTTATTCTCACGGAAGAGCTCTAATTTCTCAGACTCTTTGGGTTCTCCCTAACCCAATGTTTCCATGTATTGCCAGAAGCCCTGGCATGAAAAACTTTCCCAACCACTTTTTCCTGTTGTAATAAAACGATCCAATGCAGACCACAGGGTCTTTAAGTCTTCTGGACAGCCTCTATTTCTTATTAGGCTCACTCTGCCTCAAGCCTCCAGAATGTTCTCCTTTGACCAGTGGAAAGGGAACCTAAAATCATGGCATCATGAGCTTATAGACCTGGATTTCCCCAAGACCACCTTTTTTTCTCACTGTATTTGAGCCCTCCTAGCAATCTTGCGATTCGTGGGTTCTCAAAGAGTTGGACACAACTGAGCAACTGAACTGAACTGAGCATCCTGAGACTTCTTTTTTGGAAACCTAAGGTTACCTTTGTTGAGGCTGTATTCTACTATATATGTTTGAGGGCTGTAAAGAAATCACTGTATAGTTTTGATTTGTTCAACTTGTGTTTTTAAATAATGCTAGGAAACCGCCTGCTTTTTTTTCGTTTTTAAGATAAAGGAACTTCTAGAGATACTGAGCCAAGGAAGGCTATAAACCTATAACTTAATAGGTGCTTCAGTAGAACATTGATTTTGAGTTGTTAACCAAGATGAGGAGTGAACTGGAGTGCTAGAGAAAGTTACTGGCAGTGTCTACTTGAACATTGGAAAGATCTTTACCTCAAATAATTCAGTAATAGTGATATGGTTGACACAAAGCCATTCAGATGATAAAAAGCAAAATGATTTATCTGCTTCTTAGGATAGCTGGAAGACCATGTCACCAGCACATATAAGGACATTTGTCTGTTTTCCTTTCTGCTGTAGTTCAAAGTCATCGACAAATTGAATTTTTTTTTTTTTTTAACTCAGAGCTAAAATGCCAGGGAACAGAACACAACATGGATAGCACAGGGCATTGACCTAGCTGGCTTTGAAAATAAAATTGGAGTATCTTTGTAAATTTGGACCTTGCCATTGCCAATTAGTGTTAGCAAAAAAACAACTATCTCTGCTTGCTGTAGAAAATCAGTTTTTTATTTTATACTAACATCTCTAAAATGGATAGGAACAATAATAAATGGATTTGAAGCAAAGAATGCCCTTTTCAAAAAATATAACTTAAAAAAAATTCTTTTCCTAATAGATTGCTATAATATAAAGAACAAAATGGTCTAACCAATAGGAAGAGAAGAAGGCTTATTATAGTAAAATCAGGCTTTGGGAAATACCAAGAATTTCCACTAAATATAGAATGTTGGAATCACAGATTCCTAGAGCAGAAGAAACCATAGACGTCACCTGGTTTAACCAAGGTCAGAGGCAGTACTGTAAGTGGCCAAGTTAAATATTGATGTCAACCTAGGAACTACTATTCCCTGTTGAGACCCTGGATAGATCACTGGAGTTAATTTAACTGATAAAACGTGACTGCTAGACCACACAGTTTAATGGCTTTTAAGGTATTCTAAGGTTCTACTTTAACGTTTTTACAATCTTTGAAACATTTTTTTAATATGAAAAACTTGATAAACATGCTTTTAAACCATCATATATGCCTAATTATAACACACTGGGCACTGCTATATTAAGTCATTTTTATGCAGCCCTCAGAATGAACTGCTCCCATGTATTTAATCAAAGAGATTGTCTGTCTACAATTTGCAATTTGTTGCATGCCTTGATTAAGAATTCCTCAAGAATAGTAAGCCAAAATAAAATTCAGAAATAAATTGGATGCTGAGGGATCTAAATAATTTTCTATAATCCATGCACTATTCGACAAAATAGCCACACGCTCAGTAATTGCCATTATAACAGTTATGTGTTAATGTTTTAACTTAATATTAACAAAACATATCAAGTTTTTAAGAATTTATTTTATGATTAGGATCTGTCATACCACTTTATGTCATGCTCTTTGGGAAAAATAGCATTTTTGCTAAAAAGTGAACGCTATAAGATTAGAAGGGCTTCCCAGGTGGCGCTAGTGGTAAAGAACCTACTTGTCAATGCAGGAGACATAAAGTTGTGCATTCGCTCTCTGGGTTGGGAAGATCCCCTGGAGGAGGGCATGGAAATCCACTCCAGTATTCTTGCCTGGAGAATCCCATGGACAGAGGAGCCTGGCGGGCTACAGTCCATGAAGTCACAAAGGCTTCGACACGACTAAAGCCACTTAACAACAACACAAGATTAGATGATATAGCACAAGCATAGAACTTATTTTATAAAATGTCTTACATAATTAACTCATTGAATCTTCCCAACATCCAAGGGCTAGAGGATATTATTTCCATTTCAGAGATGAGAAAACTGAGTGACAGGGAGGTTGAGAAAGCTGTCCCAGATTAGCAAGCTACTGAGCTAGAATGTAACCTGGTGGTCTGGTTCTAGAACATGGACTGTTAACTTAATCTCTTACTATGTCTCCAGTGACTCTCTGTGCCTGGTGACCCTAACTTTGGAAGACATTTCTCAGATAGCCCTGTCTATCTGTGTTTGTTGGACCTTCTCCCACTGTTATGGAGCTGCCCACCTCAGGAAGCCATTCATCCCTGAAAGACTCTGACTTGTAACAAACCCTCCCTTTGGAAACCACTCTCTGTGTACCAATCATCAGTGCGCCATACTCTGGACACTGGTCTGTGCCACTTCCTTTCTGATATTATCCATTTGGTTGGACAATTTTGCCTCAAACAGTCTTTTTCCTCAACATTATCCCTTCTTTGTCAGGTCTGTGGGATGACACTCTGGTTTAAGTAAAGCCCTAGGTTTCCAGCTCCAAAGATAAATTTTCTGGAATAGCTTTACTGTTTTACAGTATCCAGGATATATTTTCAGTATAATATCTCTCCCTAGCATTTGGCTTTCCTAGGAAAACAGGGGCTTAAAAATACCTGTTTCACAAATCTTCTTTATATGACAAAGTACTTGCTCTTTTTACTCTTCTATTAAAAAGATGACATAAGAAATTTTATACACTGAAAAAAGATAAAATTACCATTAAGTAGCAATGACACTGAATAATAACTGGAAACTCTGTCTTTGGTATCATGCTTTCCTGGGACTGTAATCCTGTTGGCCAGGATGACGTTAAACGAGGTGCTTAAATAAGAAATTACAGTAATTTAAGCCACAAAAGGAAAGCATTTATCACAGTACTTGGAATAAGAGTTTGTGATTGTTGTCAACAATCACAGAATAAAGATCTGGAGTGTTTAACAGGAAGAAAAGAAGATAGGTATGCTCTAAATATTGGAGGCTTTGTCACATGGAAGAAAGATGTCCTCTTTGTGGCCCCAAAAGACTGGACTGGGACTAACAGGGGGGTTGTACAGAAACACTTATCACGTTACTGATCCTGAAATGGAGTCTCAGTGAGTGTCTGCCTCATAAGACTGTTGTGAGAACTGACTGCCACAATCTGTATAAAGAACTTAGCACTGAGCCTGGGACATAGTAGGCACTCAATAAATCTTAGCTCTGCTCAGTATCAATATAGTCAGACTTGATTGAGGATGGGAGGGTCTAGAAAGAACAGTTTAAATCATCAGATGACTTATTATATTAACAAAGAATTAATTAAATATCTACCACATGCTTGGAGAAGACAGTGGCACCCTACTCCAGTATTCTTGCCTGGAGAATCCCATGGATGGAGGAGCCTGGTGGGCTGCAGTCCATGGGGTCACTAAGAGTCGGACACGACTGAGTGATTTCACTTCTCACTTTCATGCATTGGAGAAGGAAACGGCACCCTACTCCAGTATTCTTGCCTGGAGAATCCCAGGGATGGGGGAGCCTGGTAGGTTGCCGTCTATGGGGTCGCACAGAGTTGGACACGACTGAAGCAACTTAGCAGCTGTAGCAGCAACCACATGCTTAGCACTGACATAATCCTTTAGAGAAATCAAAACTGGGGTATGTCATGACTTTGTTGTCAATAATTTTAGTGTCTCACTGGGGAGATGGTGGCAAAGTAGACAAGAGATTAACTGCAGTTTAGGGAAGCCTAGGATGTCCATATAGTAGTCAGCACAACTTGAGTCTTTATTGGTGGCATGCTGTCCTCTTGCTCTTGGCTCTGAAGGAGTCACCTAGTTCAGCGATCTCAACTTGTACCAGGGAAATCAACTTGACAATGGAAAATTCAAGACCAGTCTTGGGCAATCTCTGGCCCTCTTGCCATAAACCACCCACCAGGCTTTGTTTATTGTCTGCTGTCTAACTTCACTGCACTACATTAGAAGGTTGCCTTTGCTGCTGCTGCTGCTGCTGCCGAGTCGCTTCAGTCGTGTCCGACTCTGTGCGACCCCAGAGATGGCAGCCCACCAGGCTCCCCCATCCCTGGGATTCTCCAGGCAAGAACACTGGAGTGGGTTGCCTGCTTTTCAAATCTTCCCCCAATATTACTATTTTGGTGGCTAAAGAACAGTACCATTTTTTCCTTGACCTGTCTCTGTTGACAAAAAGTCGGTAATATACATTGTGAGAGGTATTATTCTTCATGATACTAAAGCAAGAGTGCCCAACCCCTGGTACCAGTCCATAGTCCATTAGGAACTGGGCTTCATAGTGTTGGGCAAGCGAGTGAGTCAAGCTTCATCTGTATTTAGTCGCTCCCTATTGTTCACATTACCACTTGAGATTGAAAATGACAGTGGTCTTAAAAGTATGTTTGAAACAATTTCAAATGTCTTAACATTCTGGGTCAAAGTCAAGACTGAATATCCTGAGACCGCCACAAAAGCACTGAGAAGCTTACTTCCATTTCCAACATCCTTATCTTCGGGAGGCAGGGTCTTCTGCAGTGAGAGCGACCAAAACAAGAATTCCAAGTAGACTGGACAAACACAAAACACTTCAGGTTGCCACTGTCTCCAGTCATCCCCGACGAGACTGTGTAGTTGCAGAAAAACTAGTTCAGGGCTCCCACTGATCCTGCATTATGGTGTGTGTGTGCTTGTTGGCTAAGTTGTGTCAGACTCTTTTCGACCCCATGGACTATATAGCTTATCAGGCTTCTCTGTTCATTGGATTTTCCAGGCAAGAATACTGGAGTGGGTTGCCATTCCCCTCTCCAGGGGATCTTCCTGACCCAGGGATCGAAACTGTATCTCCTGCATTAGCAGGATTCTTAACTACTGTGCCATTCGGTGAGTTGTATAATTATTTCATTATATATTCCAATATAATAATAACCAGAAATAAAGTGCACAATAAATATAATATGCTTGGATCAGCCTGAAACCATCCCTCTTCTGTCTGTGGAAAAACTGTCTTCTGTGAAACTAGTGCCTGGCACCAAAAAGGCTGTGGATAGCTGCACTAAACTTTATTTTGAATAAGAAATATCTCTGAATATATTTTATATTTTTCTCTTTTTGCTAAGTGGGTTACTTGTAATTGACCTAGACCATCCTACTAGAATTAGCAGATGAGAATCCTCAGGGATGTATTGGCAGTAGGTCAGGATTACACAAAGCCACACGATAAACATCACAATTCTTCATTAACATTTTAACTTAATAGCAAGTCTTTAAAAATATTTAAATCCCAACATTATCACCAAGTTTGTGTTAAATGTACAGTTAAGTGTCTTGAACAGAGAACATACAAAATTTAACTCTGCATGCCTTTCAGAACTAGCACATATTCAGTTTAGTTCAGTTCAGTTGCTCAGTGGTGTCTGACTCTTTGTGACCCTGTGAATCGTAGCACGCCAGGCCTCCTTGTCCATCACCAACTCCAGGAGTTCACTCAAACTCACGTCCATCAAATCGGTGATGCCATCTAGCCATCTCATCCTTTGTCGTCCCCTTTTCCTCCTGCTCCCAATCCCTCCCAGCATCAGAGTCTTTTCCAATGAATCAACTCTTCACATGAGGTGGCCAAAGTATTGGCATTTCAGCTTTAGCATCATTCCTTCCAAAGAAATCCCAGGGTTGATCTCCTTTAGAATGGACTGGTTGGATCTCCTTGTAGTCCAAGGGACTCTTAAGAGTCTTCTCCAACACCACAGTTCAAAAGCATCAATTCTTTGGCACTCAGCTTTCTTCACAGTCCAATTCTCACATCCATACATGACCACAGGAAAAACCATAGCCTTGACTAGACGGACCTTTGTTGGCAAAGTGTCTCTGGTTTTGAACATGCATGTATTAAGTGATAATAATTCTTGAAATAAGTAAAATTTTATGGCCACAACTAGGCTTCCTATTCAGTTTACAGAATGTCTCGTTTGGACAATGAAGAAATCAGAGTCTAGATCTGCATGGAGTATAATTTTTTGGTTCAGTGCATTTTGGTTTTGTATTGCAAAAGAGGTGTTTATGTCAAAGAGATAGTCTCTAAGCTCAAGTGGATGTCACTCCTGAGTTATACCTGGCTTACTGGAACTCTCTCCCATCCCCAATGCAAGTCACTAGGATTTACTTCAAAATTACAGTCTATAACATTGATGAAAGTACTCATCTTTTCTTCTTAGGCAAAAGGAATGGTAGGATGAATTTCTGCTCAAATTACAGATGTTTTTCAGTATGTGGTTCTTCTACTTATCGGTAAATGGAGTATGACAGCTTCCCACCCCTCTGAAGTTAGGTGTGACCGTGTGACTAGCTCTGGCCCAGGGGATGCATGTGGGAGTGGCACGTATCACCTCCAGCTGAAACATTTAATTGTTGGTGCTCAATTCTCCAACCTTCTTTGTTTGACAGAGCAAATCACGCAGACTTCGGGTAAAACAGCAGATGCTTAAAATAGTAGAGCTCCACCAACTTGGGACCCTGAGGAATTCTAATAAATAGAGCTCCTGCCAGTCTTAGAAGGACTAAAATGAAAAAGAAATCTTTGTTTTAAGCCACTACATTTTGTCATTATTTGTCATTCAAGCATAAAATAGACTATTCTTCCTGATAGAACTTCTGGTTAAATTCTTAAACTTACAGCCAAAAATTATATAGAATTTCATGCCACGTGATAAACAGTAGATAGTACAAACTTCTTTTTTAAGAAAGGTCTTCTATTCATTTGATTTTTTTTTAAACTGGAGTATAATTGCTTTACAATGCTGTGTCAGTTTCTGCTGTACAAAGAGGTAAATCAGCCATATATATACTTATATCCCTTCTCTCTTAGACCTCTCTACTACCCCCTCATCCACCCACCTCGTTATCACAGAGTACCAAGCTGAGCTTCCTGTGCTTTACAGCAGGTTAGGATTGATATAGGTACACTACTATACTAATTTCTAATATCTGGTGTAGTCAAACTATGTTCTGACATCTTTTTTTTTCTAGTGCCCAATTAAGAGCGTACTATTGCATTGATATATTGTAAATTAAGAGAAAAGCACTGGGTCCACAGAACAATATAGTTTGAAATCGAGTAGTGGAATTGCTTAAAAAGATTTTTTCTTTATTGTATACAAAAGGCAAATTGTTAATAGATACAGAATGCTAGTTGGCAATTCCACGTGCAATTCATGATTTTCAGGTGTAACTTTAGGCTCCTAGGTCTCAGACTTTAACTTGGTGCTTCTGGGTCATGAGCTGTAGTTTGGAAAGCTCCATGAAGGGCCCTTTAAGACATCTATAAAACATTTCAACACAACTTCTGTGTATTACACAAAGCCAGAGTAAAACAGAGATGCACAAGTATTCAAATGGCCTCCAGGCTTCTGAAAATACAACTGGGAGAATCCTGTATTCATTTGCTCCATTGTATACTCTCAGCTCAAGAAATTACACATGGGATCACTGACAATCCCAGACTTCATTGCATCTCCAAGTATGATGCTGTCTCCACTGTGGGCTATTATCCTCTAATATCTGGTACAGTCAAACTACGTTCTGACATTTTTATTCTAGTGCCTAATTAAGAGCATATAACTGATATATTGTAAATTAAGAGAAAAGCACTGCGACCACGAGAATAACACAGTTCAAATCGAGTAATGGAATTACTTTAAAAGACTTTTTTCTTTATTGTATAGAAAATAGCAACATATCCAACAAGCACCAACTTTCATGCAATCATGTCTCTTAACCTTAGGCCACGGATCACTGCCCTCACCTCCCTCCACTAGATTACTGAAAGTTTCTCCCCTGAACATTCTAATGACTTCATTTTGCCCTATATCATATGGGATCTCTCCAGTTCTCATTCATTCTTGAGAGCGCTCTCATGCCTCACCTCTTGAATCATTCTCTGTCTCAGCACCACCTGGACCCTCCAAGGTGGTGGATTTGTTCTCCTTCCTTCCTTTGTTCCTAACTGTGGGCCTCCAAAAACTCAATCTGATTCTTTATTAGAACTCTTTATTAGATTTCTGTTTGCAAATTTAACATGGAGTGGCAGGGAGCAGGCGCAAAGGCTCAGTTCTGGATTGTACTTTCTCAGGTTATACATCCCACGATGTATAATCTTTTAAAAATCTGTTAGTAAATGAACTTTTGTTTTCATCTAAAACTTTAAATACAGGTGTTTTGAAAGTAACTGAGAAGTTAAAGATCTGTAAATAATGGTTAAAATGAGTTAATCAGATTTGCAAGTAGCACTGATCACCTACTCCTTACTACCTCCTAACAGTGGATGTTCTCTCAAGATCACAGTTCACTCTCAGAGTTTTCTATTTATTCTGTTGTCATCAGTAAATAGTAAATTCATCTACCTATTCTCACTTAAATCCCTCATACAAAGACCTCTATCTTAAGGAGTCCTTTAGGTGTCTGTGTTTTCCAGCTAAAGACCATGATTATTGAAAAGCATTCTGCTAATTATTGTCTTTTTTTTTTTTTTACTCATCCTCCAAGAAACTCAGAGATACTAAGGCAAAAACACCCACATTTCTTGAAGAAATAAAATCTGAATCTAGAAAGCAACTTTGAGAGTGAAAATAGCTGTTGTCCAAAGCTTTTGCCTAATGAACCCACTTAAGCATGAGACATTGCTCAATAGAAGAGAATGCTGGGCCAATAATCAAACCTTCAGGTTTCTCACCTCACAGGTCCTCCTGTAGTTCAGTGATGTCATAGGAGTTGAGGAGACAGGTGGGGGGCCCATCATTCTTGGGGGACCAGTGGGAGTCAGGGGCATTGAAGATACAGCTGCAGGACGGTCAGGAAGAGCTAAGCAAAGAAAGATTTCTTTGTGCTGGTCCCCACTCATGACAGAAAGCCAAGAAGCCAAGAATGCAGGGATAAATCACACAAGATGGTGGGAGCTGCAGTCCAGAAATGGAAAAAAGAAATGACTAGCATGAAATAAAATGGAGGAGGAGGTACTGACATTTATTGACTGTCTCTGGATTTCATTTATCCTTATTTCATTTAGTTTTTAGACTAACCATGAAGCACCCATAGTTTTTCCCATTTTATCTGAGTTTAAGGACAGTTTCATAAATGTTTATCTGTTTCTTGATCACAAGACAGACCTGGACAAAACTCCGCTCTGTCTCCAAGGCCCACGTGCTTTCCATTGCACCAGGATAACAGAAGGGGGTGAGCAAGAGCTTTAGGCCAGGCAAGACAGGCCTCACCGACATCTGAGTTCCGTCCCTGACATTTCCTAACCGACGACCTTGGTAAATTCCTTAAGCTTAGAAACTGCAATTTCCTCATCTATAAAATGGACATGTCACAGTGCCCACTGCTGCTGCTGCTAAGTCACTTCAGCCGTGTCCAACTCTGTGTGACCCCAGAGACAGCAGCCCACCAGGCTCCCCTGTCCCTGGGATTCTCCAGGCAAGAACACTGGAGTGGGATGCCATTTCCTTCTCCAATGCATGAAAGTGAAAAGTGAAAGTGAAGTCGCTCAGTCGTGTCCCCCCATGGACTGCAGCCCACCAGGCTCCTCCATCCATGGGATTTTCCAGGCAACAGTACTGGAGTGGCGTGCCATTGCCTTCTCCAATCACAGTGCCTACTTCATAGGTTTTCAAGAGTCAAATGAGATAAGCCAGGAAATGCCTACATTTAAAGTGCTACAGAGTAAGGACCTAATAAACATTAAACTCCATTATTGCGATTTTTTTTTTCAGTTTCACCTCTCCCGCCATGTCTACACTCCAAATCATGCTTCTGGGAAGGAACAGTATTTCCTTTCTTGGATAACTGGCAGTCTTTGTATGTTTTTGAATCCCCATTAATTAAAGCATTCGGTAATCAGAAGATCATGTGTTTCAACCAATCCATGGTTGTTTCCTTTTGAGAAAAATAGGGAAAAAATAGACAAGTCTTTTAGCCTTCCAGCAGAGTCACAGTTGTCAATTGGTCCATTTCTCCTTTCACAGAAAACCCAGCTATCTTCAAGACCATCTTCTCACATGATTACTTTTCCCAGATAGCTTTTCATTTTCCATGGTGCTTCAAATAAAGCCTGCGTGTGTGTGTGTGTGTGTGTGTGTGTGTGTGTGTGTGTGAGTGTGTGTGTGTGTGCTCCCACCCAATAAATCTCCCACTTGGCAGAGTGGTGATGGTTTCTATGAAAGAGTCTTTGTGTCCCTTTTTGTCTAAGAAGCTTTTCCATTAGATGCCCTGAAGTCAAGGTAAGTGCCACATGGATTGGAGGATCTCTTGGCTTTTCTCTGATTTCCAAATTATCTGCTGGAAAAATAAAGTCCTCCATTCCCTGAAGTCAGTTAATAGGAGTGACAGCTGTGAGAGCTTCAAATCTGGCCTTAATTAATGGACACTATACAAATGTGACCAAAGCATATTTGCAGAGCAGAGGCTTTAAATAGCATCAAATGTTTGTGAGCGGGAGGCCAGGGGATGGCAGGAAATATCTGACCATCTTAATGGGATCAGGCTTTTGTGGCAAACAATGGGAGCAAACCACAGCCCAGCTGAGAGCCATTAGAATAGAGTTTCCATTTGTGGCCATTCGGAAAGGCTCTTAGTTACTAATCAGAACAGAGAACAGTGAGACTGGGGTGATGCAACTGTAATAAAGCTGGGTGCTCAAATGAATGGCCCCCACAGAAGTGTCTGCACAGTTTACACTGGACTGGGCTTCCCTTTGACCTTGCTGCCACTCTGGGCGTAGAGGAGCATCATCGCCTTTGAGAAACTTCCCTTCACCTCTGAGGCCAGTTTGTTCTTCTCATTTCTGATCAACCTTTCTTCAGCTGTTCCTCCATCCATTCAATGAGTCACTCCTCAAGCTACAATTTTTCTTCTGTTCACATCTGCCATGTGTCTGATTTCCAGGGGGAAGATTCTATCTCCCAGATTACATAGGGATTTAAAAATGTCACTCATCTAGCTGTGGCCCAAGTCCCTGGCATGTCATTGGGTTGTACGCACAACTCACATTTACCTAAATACTTAAACTGAAGAGAGCACAGGCTTGAACTTGACACTGATTCATTCATTTCAGGCACTTTCATTTCCAGTTACAGATTCAGAAGCTGGTAACACACACAGAGGAATCCGTGTTCTCAAGGAACTTATAAAAACTCTCCTCTTGTCACTGCAGCAACTGATCCCAAGAACTGCCAGGTACTCAACTTGCATGGCCCCATTATTCCTCAGAACAACCCAGAGAAGTGGCTACTATTATTCTTCCATTTGATAGATGGCAAAATTGAATTTTGAATGGAAGGGCAAGCAGACAACTTTCCCCCAGCTAAGGAGCCAGCAAGCAGCAGAATTAGGACTAGAATCAGGTCTTCTGCTGTCAAATCCCATGCCCATATCCATTATGCTATGCTGTCTTTCTTTTCTGGTCCTTTGCCTCCCAGTGTAGTGGAGGGAAATAGACAAAGAAGTTCACAATCAGTACGGGATGATCCAGGGAGATGGTGTGGGGTGGGAGGTGGGAAGGGGCTTTGGCATTGGGAGATCGTGTACACCTGTGGCTGATTCATGTCAATGTATGGCAAAACCAATATAGTATTGTAAAGTAGAATAAAGTATTAAAAAAAATAACTTACAAATTCAAAAAAAAGTTCACAATCATTAGTACTCATAACCCTGCAGGTAAGAGCACTAATAGGAGGGCATATTAATAATCTCTACCTAGGTGATACCCAGTACTGCATGTTCAAGGAGTCAAAATTTATCCCTTTAAGCAAAATCCTGCTCTTGATTTCAAGTTGCTATCTTGCCGCAGTTGTTCCATCTTCATCCTCAGTGGAATCATTCTCATGAGGGAGGCTGCTTATTTGTATACCCAATAGATCGGGACTGATTAGGAACAAAAATCTGAAGAGTCCAAATTTGGCAGCAACACAACAAAATATTCCTGGGAACAATTTTTCCTTTGAGAGTCATTCCAATGCCCAGGAATTCCAAAGAGTTTGAGGCAGTTTGTCTTTTATTTACTTTTTTCCTTTATGAACTCCTTTCTTTCCTGCTCTTCTTGATCCCCTCAAAAAAAGGCTGTCTATTAGGTAAGCAGTACAGCTGGGGAGACCAGTAATAAAATAACTGCCTTAGACAAGGTCTGTCATAGTAATTAAGAGATTGGTTGCAGCAATAGATCAGACAAAAGCTGAAAGGACCTAGATTTCAATTTCTCCTCACTCATGAATTAACCTCTATCATTGGCCAGGAGAAAATTTCACATGTAAGATGTTTGTATAGTTTTTTTTATTAATGTAAATAAACAAGACCCTACATGAGATGCAGAAAAGAAATTAATCAGGACCAGGCAATGTTTCCAAAGCACTGACAGCATCTGCTGGGAAAACAAAACTTTATATTTAATACATAACAGGAAAAAAATGTGCAATGCTTCAGTCCAAGACATATAAACTGTGGACAGGAGAGTTCATTCGACCGACACTTAGTTGACTTGAAAACACATGGACATTTAAAACCCAAGCAAGGGAAGCCAGTCCAGGCTCTCTGGCGATGGGAAACAAAACTAACAATTCTGAGACACTGTGAGACCACAGGGAGGCCAAAGAAGTAGATTCTGGCTGTATGGCTTCTGGACTTTACCATGTTGGTTGCAAAGAACCTCTGAAAATTTTAATCAGGAGTCACATGCCCCTAGTAACACCTGGATAAAGGTCAGCTGCGTGACAGAGCAAGGTGGACCTACAAGGTGGACACAGCAAGGTGGTGGCAGGGTGGTTGGGTGGGTGGAGGAGTATGTGAAATAGAACTCAGATAGAACCAACAGAGATGGGAAGCTGGGTGCCAAATTTTCAAAACATTTCCATGGGATAGGTAACAGAACTTCTCGACCCACTGGATGTTGTGGCCAGAGAATAAATAATGTTAGTAGCTAATATTTAGTGAGCACTGTAGTTATTGCTTTTCATGGACTATCTCATTCAGTTCTACCAGCCTTATGAGATAGGCCTGAGGATTATCCCATTTTACAGATGAGAAGACTGAGGTCCAGGGAGGTCAGGCAGCCTACTTCTCTAAGATCTCTCCACTTAGTCAGACGTGGGCTAAGAAATGGGCACACTTTTAGGGACTCCAAAGCCCACATTCTTTATTTCTCTGCCTAGTAGAAATCAGGCTGCAAAATGACAGGAGGCTTTCTGGCTTAGAATATGTGTTAGTAGCATCCAGAACTGAAACCCAGAAGTCTGACACTAAAGCATCCCTTGGTTTTTCTTTCCCCTTTTGTATAGGGCTTCTGTTGCCACAGAGGAAAAGGGAGGAACATCACAAGACCCCCAAGCCAACATTATTGAAGCCATTTTCTGACCCTCAGTTATTTGGAACCAACTGGCCAAGAAGACTGACTTCTCAGCCTCAGGGATGCTTCCCCTTCTGGCCTGTTTCTCCCTCTTTCCCTCTTCCCAGAAGGCTCACAGGCTCAGTGGACTGTTCTTTTTAGTATCTCCAAGACACATGGTACCTCTGGAGGATTCCTCTTCTCTCATAGCCTGGCTATGAGGTATTACTAGCTCTCCCTGACCCTTCCCAGCATAGAGCTTCTTCATTTAAAGGCTCTTTGAACCATTAAGGGGGCTTCCCTGGTGGCTCA
>SJYC01111203.1:0-25771 GCA_006408675.1 Madoqua kirkii | reverse complement strand
GACACTAATTAGTAGAATTATTTAGATAAAAAGTAGAACTTATTGATATCATAGGACTGAAGTATTGCTAAAAATAATCAAGAACATGTATACATTTTCTATGCAAAATAGTATTAAAAGATACTATGATCCCTTTCCTTTCTTCTTTCTTTCGTTTCTTCCCTCCTCCTTTCCCTTTTCTGCTCTTTTTCCCTTCCCTTCCCTCTCTTAACCTTCTTTCATTTGTCTTTCCTTCTCAGAAGGAAATGGATTAGGTTGGTTGGAGGTTTGGGCTTGAGGTTTTGTGATTATAAAAGTAACTCACAGATCATGGTGATACATGTGGATCATAGCTATGGGAATAGTTTTAGTCAAAAAACCAATTACTCTGAGCCACCAAGATGTGGATAATGGGTCCATATCCTACAGATGCTCCTAATTTTGATCAGATCTGTTATTGAGCTGGTAGCAACTGTTTGGTTTGGCTACCAATTACCTTTAAAAGAATGCCTCACATCTCAGAGTCAAAGAGGTGTGAACACTGAGGTGCAGGTGGACACTTCATCAGTTCAGAAACTTTTCAGGAAGCAGCAGATCCCGATTCTGTCCAAGGTGAAATTTGAAAAGGGCGTTTAGGGGAGGGGTACTGAATGGATGACGGAATGAATGGAAGACTTGAGGGATGGTGCTTGGTGACAGGTGAGGAGCAGGCGGTGGCGGGCGTCCAGTGGCAGGGTCTCCCTCACTGACCCATCATTTACCATCTTGGGCCACGTTGCTGAGACTGAGTCACAGTAAAGTGTACAGTAGCTCAGCAGTCCCCAACCTTTGTTGGCACCAGAAACCAGTTTCGTAGAAGACAGCTTCTCCACGGTTGGAGGTGGGTGATGGTTTGGGAACGATTCAAGTGCAGTAGGGTTTGAGCTCTGTGAGAATCTAGCTCTGCTGCTGACCTGACAGGGGGCAGAGCTCAGGCAGAAATGTGAGCGCGATGGGAGCGGCTGTGAATACAGAGGAAGCTTTGCTGGGTCCCTCTCACCCCTGCTGTGCAGGATGGTTCCCAACAGGCTGCGGCCCAGGACCGGCTCATGGCCTCGGGGTTGGGAACACCCTGCAAGGGCTGAAGCTTGATCACGTGACTGGCTTTTCGGATGAGTTGGGGTGTGCCTGGCTTTGATTCTACCAAGATGGAAGAGTACATCTGTGGCTCAGTAGCCAAAGTGTCCACCGCAGATGGCAGTTTTCACTTGAAAACAACAGCTGCTAACAGCTGCTTCCAGTTGTCCTGATTTTCTTTGGATTCTCAGTAATCCTGATAGTCTCATTCAATGCGCTTCCTTCCATGGGGTTGGAACTTTCTCAGTGGCACAGCCAACTGCCGTGTCTCTGGTGCTTTGGTGTTCTAAAGCTGGACCTCCTTATGGTGGGCTGTAGTCTCAGCAGCTGTTGAAAATTTCTCAGTGGAATGGTGATCTTTTCCCTTATAGTGTTTCTGTTCTCTGCCTCTTATATGCCCCGAAAGCAAGAAGAGAGACAAGAAAGAACAAATTACAGTCATTCCTAGGTATCTGCAGGGCCAATACTAACATCCAAGGACCCTGGGTGGGTACTAACATCCAATGATGCTCAAGTGTCATGTGAAATGGTACAGTATTTGCATACGACCTATGCACATCTGCCTAAATGTGTTAAATCATCTACAGGTTACTTATAACACCTAACATAATATAAGCAGTTGCTGGTGCCAGCATAGTCAAGTTTTGCTTTTTGAAACTTTCTGGAATTATTCTTTTCAAATATTTTCAATCTGCACTTGGTTGAATCTGCAGATGCAGAGCCAGTGGGTATGGAGGACTGACTGGATGCTGCAGTTTAAGTCTGAATCTGTAAAACAGAATAAAACATGATTCACAAGGGTCTCTGTACACTGGTAGTACCTTAGCCGTCTCTTCTTATTTTTTGCACTTGACAGTTACCTTTAATAGATACACAGATACACACAGTTACACAATTATAAAACTCACTGTTATTCAGTCTCTAAGTCATGTTCCACTCTTTGAGACCCCATGGACAGCAGCATACCAGGCTTCCCTGTCCTTCACTATCCCCTGGAGTTTACCCAACTTAATGTCCATTGAGTTGGTGATTCTATTCAGCCACCTCATTCTCTCTCATCCCCTTCTCCTGCCCTCCATATTTCCCAGCATCAGAGACTTTTTCCAGTCAATCAACACTTTGCATCAGCTGGCCAAAGTATTGGAGCTTTAGCATCTGTCCTTCCAATGAATATTCAGGGTTGATTTCCTTTAGAATGGACTGGTTGGATCTCCTTGCAGTCCAAGGGACTCCCAAGAGTCCTCTCCAGCACCACAATTTGAAGGCATCAATTCTTCGGCACTTAGCTTTATGGTCCAACTCTCACATCCATACATGACTACTGGAAAAACCATAGCTTTGACTGCAAAGCTGGCATGGATGTGTTTTTTTTTTCTTTCTAGCAACGGAATCTGATTGCTGCCTGTGTAAGTCAGTGCCCATGGCTGGCGCTGCACACGACTGTGCAGTTGGTGGACACGGTGGGGCCTGGCATGGTTTCCCACATGCTGCAGAGATGGCGTTGACATTTCAGTACAGTGTCAATACACTTGATAATTCAGAGAGCACTTTGCATGACGCTAGGCATAAACTAGAAGGTCAGTAAATCTATGTTGCCAATGGATGGTTAAGGTGAATTAGAGTATAATTATTCATCCTTCAAGGCAGTGATTGGGCTCCAGTTGGTCACAGGAGCTTTGACATCCCTTAGTGTGGTGAGAGCTGTTCCTTTGTTTCTTTTCCTCTGGAAGAGAGTGCCGTTTTTAGACTCATTTAGCCAGAGCTGTGGGCATAGGAGACTCTGAGGAGAATATGAGGCAAACCTGTGTCTTCTGACACAAGTTCTGTTACACGGTTGGGTCCAAACAGTACCACTATCCAAGGAAAACAGGCCAGACCCTCCACTACAGCAGGAATTCCTGCGCACATTCCCAGACTTTGGTTAGGAACTGTGGAGCATTACTGTGGTTTTCTAGTCCATTAGCTGTGTACCTTTCCTCATGCTTTTTCTTCAGGAACTCTTGTGCTAATTTTCAGGCAATACTGTATGAATCCACATCTCCAGAAATGGGTCCCTCATAGGTTCAAGCTAAGAAAATGGAAACGACTGGTGAAAAAGAGATATTAATTATTGGAAACCTAACTTCATGGAGGTTATTTTTAATTTTTAAAATCTATTTTTATTGAAGTAGAGTTGACTTACCATCTTGTGTCAGTTTCAGGTATACAGCAAAGTGATTAATAATTATGGTCAATTAATAATATGATACTAATAAGTGATATAGAATTATAATTATATATGATTATATACATATATAGTCTTATATAAATATAATCTTATTAATAGAGAGTCCCTTGGACTGCAAGGAGATCCAACCAGTCAGATCAGTCCTGGGTGTTCATTGGAAGGACTGATGCTGAAGCTGAAACTCTGATACTTTGGCCACATCATGAGAAGAGTTGACTCATTCGAAAAGACTCTGATGCTGGGAGGGATTGGGGGCAGGAGGAGAAGGGGACGACAGAGGATGAGATGGCTTGATGATGGCATCACGGACTTGATGGACGTGAGTTTGGGTGAACTCCGGGAGTTGGTGATGGACAGGGAGGCCTGGCGTGCTGCAGTTCATGGGGTCGCAAAGAGTCGGACACGACTGAGTGACTGAACTGAACTGAATCTTTTATATATATATATAACCTTCTTCAGATTCTTTTCACATATAGGTTATTATAAGGCATTGAGTATAGTTTCCTGTGCTATACAGTAGGACTTTGTTGTTTATCTACTTTATATATAGTGGTGTGTATCTGTTAATCCCCAATTCCTAATTTATCCCTCTACCTCACTGTCCCCTTTGGTAACATAAGTTTGTTTTTGAAGTCTGTGACTCTGTTTATGTTTTAAAAATAAGTTCATTTTAATCACATTTTTAGATTCCACATATGTGGTATCATACAACATTTGTCTTTCTCTTTCTAACTTCCTTCACTCAGTATGATAATCTCCAAGTCCCGCAAATGGCATTATTTCATTCTTTTTATGGTGAGTGATTTTCCATTGTATGTCTGTTCCACATCTTCTTTATCCATTCATCTGTTGATGGGCATTTAGGTTGCTTCCATGTCTTGGTTATTGTGAATAATGCTGCTGTGAACACTGGGGTGCATGTATCTGATCAAATTATGGTTTTATCTGCATATATGCCCAGGAGTGGGATTGCTGGATCGTGTGGTAGCTCTATTTTTAGTTTCTAAGGAACATCCAAACTGTTCTCCATAGTGGCTGTTACCAATTTACTTTCCCACCAGCCCTGTAGGAGGGTTCCCTTTTCTTTATGGAGGTTATTTTCATCCCTTGCCCAAAAAACGAATCTGGGAGTGCTTTCAGATGCTAATGTTGGAAAACTCAACATGATCAGTTCAAGAGGAATGAAGTACATTGGCTCATGTAGCTCGGCACTTGTGGGGCAAGACTGGCTTCAGGCTCGATCGGCTTTGGGCTCAGATTAGAACTAAGTTTCTCCTTATTTCTTGGCTCTGCTTCTAGGGCCTCTGCTCTGTTCGCACAGAGTCTCCCTTTCTGGCCACGGATGGCTGCCAAGTGTGGCCCTGAGCCAGTCAGGAGGAGTGAGCTTCCGTTTTTGAGGGCCCGGCAGTCTAACTGGCTCTGCATGGGCCACGTGCCCTTCCCTGGATGATTCACTGTGGCCACGGAGCAGGTCAGATTGATTGGCTTGGATCCTAGGTTGTGTGCCTCATGCTTGGGGTCTGGAGGTGTATTCATTCTCAGACTACCCAAAGCATATTCCTATTGGCCCAGTGTACATACAGTATTCCTTTTTTTAAAAAAGATAGTTGTTTTGATTTATTTTTTGAAGTATATTTGATATATACTATTGTGCTTATTTCAGGAAGTGTTGCAAAGTGATGTAGCATTTTTTCCAGATTATATTCCATTAAAGGTTATTAGAAGATCATGGGTATAATTCTCTGTGCTATATAGTATATCCTTGTTGCTTATCTATTTTGCATCTGGCAGTTTGGATCTCTTAATCTTATACCCTTAATTTGTCCCTCTCTCTTTAATATAAAATATTAAATAGATAAATAAAAGGACATAAGAAAACATGAATGGTGGCCATCTCTGGCATTGGTATTGTAGGTGATTTCAGCATTTTTTCTTTTGTTTTTACTCCTTTTGAGGCTTCTGAATTTTCAGATATGAAAGTATAAAATTTTTACAAGTATAAAAATGATCATAATTGCGTTTATACCTGAGTCCTAAAATAACTTTAGAACTATATTCTTTAAGAAAATAATTTAAGATCATTTTCCTCTTACCTTTTCCTTTGTATGTTTTCTTAGAAAATCTTTCTCTGACATAAGTTAAATATTTGCCTATGCTCTATCATTTATACATTATTTCTTCAATCTATTTGGAATTTCTTTGGGTCTGTGGTATAAGGTGAGACTCTAATTCGATTTCTTTTTCCAAATTAATGAATTTTTAGACAATGTCGGTTGAAATTTTATTTTCTTCTCCATTGATTTGGAAGGTTTGTTTTCTTGTGCTTAAAAAAAAAAAAAAAGACATCCTTGCCAAATTTCTTCTAGGCAAATTTTCTGTTGTTAATCTGTCAGCTAAGCCCACGTGGGTAATAGAGAAGAGAATGTGAAGACTGGGAAGACAGGAAAGAAAGAGCAAATGCTGCTGTGTGGAGAGCGGTGTGGTTCTTGGAGGCGCACCGCTTCCAAAAATGAAAGCTCTGCAGTCGTGCGACCCTCCTGCTGTTTCCCTTCCCAAATCTCTCCTACTGTCGCACCTGTTAATGTAGGAATAATTGGCTAATCAAACATGGGAAGCTATTTGAAAGCCCTCTGGAATAATCAGCAAACAGCCCGGCCAAGTTCACTTCTTGTCCCACATGGCAAACTTTATGGACAGAGGATGTTTCCGAGGGAAATATTCATTATTGTACAAAGTGGCCCTCATTTGTGCATAAACAAGACATTTATTGGAAATGCGTTTTAATCGTATATATATATATTTGCAGAGTACCTGTTTTAATTTTACCAATAAAATTTTATGTTTCAACAACTGTCAGTTGGCACAGTTTTTTATATAGTCTTAAAATGAAAGATTTAAATATGATACAGATATGAAATCATATGAATGACTGAAAAGAAACTTTGCTAGCGTCTCCCATAATAGTGATCCCTGAGAGAAAATTGCAATGAACATATGCTGCTGTTCAGGGAAAATGTCTTAAAGGCATGACTGTCTTTTGGTGAGTTTGTTAAAATCATACATGAATGCATCCCTGAGGTTATCTCAAATTTAGAAGTTCCATGGAAGTCAATGGGAGTCTTGCTTGGGAAAGATTACATTTTCAGAGATAATGATGGCTATTTCGTACTCACACAAGGCAAGAATACTATGATTTTGCCAATAAAAGATTGTAGAATTTTGTATATTTCAAAATCTTATTGCCGCAGCCGCATTCAGACTAGCTTTGAGCACAGCTTTCTTTAGCTGCCTCACACGAATATCAGTGCTGCTCCTTTTAAAAGCGTGGCTGCATTCAGTGCCACGTCCCCATCACTTGGTAGGAGACACAGTTTCCTGAATGGGCTTGAGTTTTTTCTCTTGAGAGTTTTGGACTGAATGAGACCATCTGTGTAGATATGTTTAGCATTGATTTGGATGTTTTTAGAGTCTGTTTAATTGATAATCTAGTCTCAGGCCTGCTGATTAACAACTTTGTTTCTCTTTTAGGGAACTGTGTTTCCCATGTAAAAAGCAAAATTCCCAATGCCAAACTCAGAACTCTTTGTAAATTGTATACTTAAAGTCAGTTGTCATATTTAGTTTCAGTCTTTGTGATAAAATCAGATGCTGACTCCCCACAAGAACTGGAAATTTCATATCTTAAATAAAACACTGGAGTGAATTCATAATCATGGACCAAGTGGGCTTCATGGTTATGAACCTGGAGATGAGTCAGTGTATAGGGCTGTTAAAATTATTTTATAAATATACCACTCTTCTTTGTTTTGGGGCTCAGCCATGCTACCATGGTTGTTACCTCCATGTTGAATTTTCTTCTTGCTCTCCTGTTGTTTGAAGTGGGAACAGTGAAAACACTTTGGATTCTGCTAATTTTAAAATTATTTTTTATTTGGCATAAGGTGCTATATGCTTATGAAAACAAAGTCACTGTATTATAATTAAAGATTGCTTGTTATAAGCACTTAATAAAAATGCCACAAAATGCATTATTTGGGTCAAAATTATTTAATGTGTATTAATATATATCTTTTGGAGAAGAAAATGACAACCCACTCCACTATTCTTGCCTGGAGAATCCCATGGACAAAAGAGCTGGGTGGGCTACAGTCCATGGGGTCGCAAAGAGTTGGACACGACTGGGCGACTAACACACACAATATATATCTCTGCCTCTCAGTAACAATATTTATTTCTTTGTTTTCTCTTTGTGAGTCAAAATTGTCATAATTTCTGTAACTCCAGTACAATACTCAGGACATTTAAGTACTTGTTATTGGAGCAGGAGGGTGAATAAGAGGGCAGTTAAGAGGTGGGACAAAGCATGATAATGAAGGGAGAATCTTTGGGTGGAGAAGGGAAGAAGATGTGATCATTTGAGTGGGAAGATATTTTTTACTCTTAGGATATGTCATGGTTGACTTTGTTTTTAAAGGTGTCTGGTACATTTAAAAAATATTAAAGGGAGCCATCCATCTGATGACTGGGTTGATGGGGAAGAGTTGCCACAAATCCAGACTCTTCAGGGGCCACTGTTATCAGAGACCCCTGAGACTGGGGTCAAGTTTTAGGAAACTCAAGGAGTCAGAGCACTACAGAAAGAAGCTTATTCTAGAACGGAGGCCTGACCTCAGTGACAGGAAGCTTTCTAAGATAATTATACAAGTGAATTTTGCAGAAGCGATACAAAGAACAAATTCCTATTAATATGGAACTTCAGCTATCTATATATATGTTTTTCCTAAATGTCTTAGGCTTGTCATGTTAAGAAGAAACAGGATATGTCCCTAGTACAAAAATGACTATGCCACATTTATTTATATATTAAACTAAATGCAAATCTGCTTTTTTTTTTTTTGTTAAAATAAGTATATATCCTGGACTTGGATCAAGATGGTGGAGTAGGAGGACACAAAGCTCACCTCCCTCCACAAATGCACCAAAAATACATCTACGTGAAGAACAGTTCTCACTGAAAACTAACTGGAGACAGGCAGAGGGACGCCTGCACAACCAAGGCTGTGAAAGGTACATGTGTAATCAGTTAGAAAGGGACAAAGAGCGATTGGGTCAGGACCTGTGGCCCCCAGGAGGGGACTGCGGGGAGAAGGGAGATGATGCAGGTAGAGACCTTCCCTTAGGAGTGCGTGGTTTGAGTCACACATCAGACATCCCAGTCTTGGGTCTGACACGGGGAAGACCAGCCCCCCATGGCTAATAGGACTGACTGTGGGAAGCCTGAATTCTGCTGAGAGGACCCCACAAATGCTGGTTCACTCCGCAGCAGAATGGAGATGGTGGACCGACCAGAAGCGTGGTTCGATGGTGTCCTACGCCACCCTGGTGTGCACCCCGGCCTGAACCAAGTGGGCGTTCCTAACTCTTGGCTCCTTGTCTCACGTCACAGTTCCACATGGGAGTGAGGGCTGCCAGGGAAAGAGTGTGGACGTGAGCCGCCATGGTGGCTCAAACCCTAATGGGTGTCTGAGCAGAGAGGGGGCACCCGTTCCTGAGGATTTCACAGACGGTGCATCAGAGGTGGATTGCCTCTCTGACTGTGGACGCTTTGCCACATCCAGTCCCCTGACCCTCACCAAATACCCACGCCAGCACCACTTCCCTCTGGGAATGAAGGGCACACACTGAAAGAGAACTGTGCCAGCTTGGACCCGACCTCAGAGCGTCTGTTCCAGCAATTTGACGCCTGCCCCTGCCTTCAGTAGAGTCATGTTGGCTACTGAACACAGGAGATTAAAAGATCCTTGCTCCTCGGAAGAAAAGCTATGACCAACCTAGATAGCATTACAAAGCAGAGGCATTACTTTGCCAGCAAAGGTTCATATAGTCAAACCTATCGCTTTTCCAGTGGTCATGTACAGACGTGAAAGAAGTGAAAGCTGAGTGCCGAAGAATTGATGGTTTTGAACTGTGTTGTTGGAGAAAACTCTTGAGAGTCTCTTGGACTGCAAAGAGATCCAACCAGTCCATCCTAAAGGAAGTCAGTCCTGAATATTCATTGGAAGGACTGATGCTGATACTGAAACTCCAATCCTTTGGCCACCTGATATGAAAAACTGACTCGTTTGAAAAGACCCTAATCCTGGGAAAGATTGAAAGCAGGAGGAGAAGGAGTTGACAGAGGATAAGATGGTTGGACGGCATCACCGACTTGATGGACATGAGTTTGAGCAAGCTCCAGTTGTTGGTGATAGGCAGGGAAGCCTGACTTGCTGCAGTCCATGGAGTCGCAAAGAGTCGGACACAGCTGAGTGCTTGAACTGAACTGAACTGAACACAGAGGAAGCCCTGACTCACACCTGGCTCCAGCGCCTTTGTCTCCAGCCCCACCTGCTCCTGAGGTAGGAGCACACCTGATGGAAGATATGATTTGTGTTCACGTCAGATCCAGCCCTCCCACCAAAGCCACTGGCTACATGCAGACTGCATAGAGATGCTCCCACACAAGGGCATACCTTAACAACCAGAAGTGGTCTGTTTTCCCTTAATTTTATAGAGACAGGGAAAGATAAGCAAATGAGGAGACAGAGGAATTTGCCCCAATTGAAAAGGCAAGAGAAAACTTCTGAATAAACAACTAATGAAACAAAAGCCAACAATTTATTAGCTAAAGAATTCAAAGAATTAATAATAAGGATGCTAACCTAGTTAGGTCAAAGAATAGATGAACACAGTGAGAATATTAGCAAGGAACTAGAAGGCAGTGCCACCCCACTCCAGTACTCTTGCCTGGAAAATCCCAAGGACAGAGAAGCCTGATGGGCTGCAGTCCATGGGGTCGCTAAGAGTCGGACATGACTGAGCAACTTCCCTTTCGCTTTTCATTCTCGTGCACTGGAGAAGGAAGTGGCAACCCACTCCAGTGTTCTTGCCTGGAGAATCCCAGGGATGGGGGAGCCTGGTGCGCTGCCGTCTATGGGGTCGCACAGAGTCGGACACTGCTGAAGCGACTTAGCAGCAGCAGTAGCAGAAAATATAAAAAAGAGCCAGTCAGAACTGAATAATGCAATAACTAAAATGAAAAATACCCTAGAAGTGAACAGCAGGTTAGGTGAAGCAGGAGAATGCATACATGAAATGGAAGATAGAGTAATGGAAATCACCCAACCAGAACAGCAAAAAGAAAAAAAGAAAATTTAAGAATTCTCTAGGGTAATATTGTATATACCAACACTCATAGGGATTCCAGAGGGAGAGGAGAGAGAGAGGAGGTGGAAAATGTATTTAATGAAATTACAACGGAAAAAAAATCCTAAACCTGAAGGAGATAGACATGCAATTACAGGAAGAACAGAGAACCCCAGACAAGATGAACCCAAACAGACCCACACCAAGACATATTATAATTAACACAGCAAAAGTTAAAGAGGATTCTAAAGGCCGCAGTAGAAAAACAGAGTCATAGACAAGGGAACCCTTATAAAGCTATCAGCTGACTTCTTTGCAGAAACCCTGAAGGCCAGAAGGGAGTGGTATGATATATTTAAAGTGCTGAAAGGGAAACACCGTCAACCTAGGATACTCTACCTAGCAAGGTTATCACTTAGAATAGAAGGAAAGAGAAAGAACTTCTCAGGAAGGCAAAAACTAAAAGAGTTCATCAATGCTAAATAAATCCTAAAAGAAAAACTGAAGGGTCTTTTCTAAGTGGAAAGAAAATGAAAACTCATACCAGTAAAGGAAAAATATATAAATATATATAAATATTTTATAAATATATAAAATAAAGAAGCTAGTATGAAGTTTAAAAGACAAAAAATTTTTAAATCACATATAACTAAAATAATCTGTAAAAGGGTAAACATGAAGATGTAAAACGTGACATCAAGAACACAAATTATGTGGGAAGGGAGTAAAAATGTAGATCTTTTGGAATTTGCTTGAACTTAAAGGACTCCCTGTTTAAAACATAAATAAATTTATAGGTCAGCAAAGAAACAATAGAGATCAGTGAAACCAAGAGCTTTTTTTGTTGGAAACATATTTAAAAGTTGATAAGCCTTTAGCTAGGCTTCTTAAGAGAAAAAAAGAGAGACCCAAATAAACAAGAAATATAAAAGAAGAAATTACAATCGATATCATAGAAAGACAATCATCAGAGAATACTGTTAACCATTTTATGCCAACAGATTGTACAGCCCCAAAGAAATGGGAAAATGTCTGGGAAAAAATAACCTTTTAAGACTGAATTAGGAAGAAGTAGGAAACCTGAACAGATCAATCACTAGTAGTGCACTTGTATTAGTAATTAAAAAAAAAAAAACTTGCAGATGAAAGTCCAAGACCAGACAGTTTCACAGGGGACTTTTACCAAAGATTTAAAGAAGAGCTAATACCTATTCTTCTCAAACTATTCCAAATAATTGAAGAAGGGGAAACATTTGTTTTAGGAGATTGCTATCTCCCTGATACCAAAGCCAGACAAAGACACTATAAAAACTAGAGACCAATATCTCTGATGACTATATATGCAAAAATTCCTCAACAAAATATTAGCAAAATCAAACTCAACAATATATAGA
Source organism: Madoqua kirkii (assembly GCA_006408675.1). Lineage (NCBI taxonomy): Eukaryota > Metazoa > Chordata > Mammalia > Artiodactyla > Bovidae > Madoqua > Madoqua kirkii. Next base: position 13,870 of record SJYC01111203.1, on the reverse strand, counting down.
AGGATCATACATCATGATCAAGAGGGATTTTTCTATTCCAGTGATACAAGGATGGTTCAGTATTCTCAAACCAACCCACATAAGACAGCACATCACTAAATGGAAAGATAAAAATCATGTGATCATCTCAAAAGACACAGAAAGAGCATTTAACAAAATTAAATACTCATCTGTGACAAACCCACAGCTAGCATCATAGTTGGTGGAGAAAAGCTGAAAGCCTTTTTCCTAAAATCTGGAGCAAGACATGGATGCCGCAACAGAACAGCCTTGCATCATTAACTTAGGGTCTGCAGCTCAGACTTTTCCATCTCTATAGGACAGTAGTGTAGCTGGCCAGTGCCATCGGAGGAAAAATCAGGACCTCGAGTGCAGTTTCGAAGAGGCTGTTAGCAGCTTACTGCTCAGACAGGCTCTGGCATGGACCCACTCAAACAGCCAGCCCCTCTGGGTCAAGTCCTTGTGGGGTCCCAGCAGCCAGTTTGAATGACTTTCATTTCTTTTTCTTGTCTAGGGTTTGACAAGACTTACAATACTATCTCAAATGGGCATCCTTGGCACTTGGTTTGTTTGTATGGCCTATGAGTGAGAATGACTTTAGTAGTTTTAAATGCATGAAAAAAATCTAAAGAATATGGTTATGACATGTGAAAGTGACGTGAGACTGCCACTTCTGTGTCTGTAGGTAAAGTCTCATCTATATACTTTTGGCCATGGCTGCTTTCTACCCTGAGAGAGCAGAACTGAGAGAAACCCTTTGGCCCAAAAAACCTATAGCATCTACTATTGGACCCATTATTGAAAAACAAAGGCTGATCCCTCACTTTCACCCAAAGATTCCTTGCCCTCTTGTTCTTGTTGAGCATGGCCAATGGGGAGCAGCTGCTGGAGGTCATGGGCAGAGGAGGGTAGACTTTGGGGCATTTACTCCCTGCCTGTCCCTCCTTGAATCTCTGTGGGTAGGCTGAACCAGCTTCTGAAGGTCACAGCTCCTGCCAGGTGGTCCTCAAAATGCAAAACCCTTTCCTCCTCCAAGAGCCACCATCTGTGCCCCCCATCATCCAGGCTTCACATCCTCCTGTCCCTTGGCCTGGGGGCCACGCCATCCTGCGGTTTCCCACACTCTGCCTCTACCTGTGGAAGAAGCCCCTTGGTAACTGATGCTTCCGCTGCCTGATTTGTTTTGTAGTATCTCTGTCTCCTGCTTGGACCCAAGTAGATACAACAAAGAAATCAATAGATAGTGAAAATTAAATACTAAAAGGAAAACAGTCAGGTGATAACAGATTGGAGGGGAAGTTTGAATGCTAAGAAGAAAAGAACAAGGAAATGATGCAGGGAAATGCCTTTTTGTGAAGAAGATGAAGCTGCAGCAGACTTCCTGTGCACCACTGTTTGCATCACAGAAGGGCCCCTGCAGGCTGACTGGCGGGGATTAAGATGAGGGGTTTCTATGGGGCCTTGTAGACACATGGTAATGGTTTCATTACAGATGCAACAGGAATGTTTAAACAAGGATGCTGTAATCCAATGTGTGATTTCAAAAAAAGCACTCTGGCCATTGTTTGGAGAGGGAGTAGTTTGGCAGTGGGTATTGCAGTGATGGGCAGGTCCACAGAAAGCTGTGGCTGAGTGCTGTTCTGGTATCTTCCAGTAGAAATCTGAGCAAGTCACTGGACTCAGGTCTGGTTCGAAGCCATGCTAGAGTTGGCAGGGGAGCCCATGATGACTGGAATTAGGTTTCATGAAACCTCTGGAGTATCAGCTGGATTTGACACCAAGAGCGCATTGCATTTCTTTAGGGGTTAACGTCTCATTTTCTGCATTTTAAACTTGCTACAGTTTTAAAAGCTATAGTCTACTCTCTCTTCGTCTGAGTGAACTCCGGGAGATGGTGATGGACAGGGAGGCCTGGCGTGCTGCGATTCATGGGGTCGCAAAGAGTCAGACACCACTGAGCGACTGAACTGAACTGAACCCTCTCTTCAGACAGTCAAGGGGTATACCCCCCCTAGTTTGGGGGTATATTTTTCTATCGGGCTTCTGGGAGATTTGAACAGGGAAAATCAGGCATGAGCCTAAGCAGCTTGTGATTGCACTGTGGCTGGCTGATTGCTGTTGACTGTGTTCTCTGTACGGCTCTGAATTGTTCCTTTGGGTTTCTTGGTCCAGGCACCAGGGTTAACTTTCATGTTCTATTTGTAGTGTTTCAGCCACATTCATATACAGCCCACATTTTATAAAGGCTGATATTCATTTTCCCTGCCTCTGCCTCCCCACCTCTAAAAACACACACACACTCACACACACACACACACACACACACACACACACACACTCTCTCTCTCTCTCTCTCTCTCTCTCTCAAAGCGATTGTAAAGTCAGATCCTTTCTCGCCTCTTAAGATCTCATTCCCAGTGTCCCAGGAGATGTTTTCTGCTGCTCAGAAAATCTTGACAGAACTCTTCACCCACCTGCCTTTGCGTCGTTCAGATTTTCTTTTCTCCCAGCTTCTGTTTCATTTAGCTTTGCCTGTTTCCCACGGTATATGTGGTTAAGTTCTTTTGGTAGGGGCTGTGCAGAGTTTAAGATAGAACCATAAGCATATGTGTGTGTCACTGATTTATTTAGCAAACATTTGCTGGCAGGCCCTGTGCAAGTGAGTGGAGAGTCTTTGTCTTCAGGGAACACACGGTGTGCTGGGGGAGCTTATGCATCTAAGCCGGTCTTTATAATTCAGTCTGGCGAGTGTAATAGGAAGGTGACAGCTGTCACAGGAGTGGAGCACAGTGGTTGACAGTCCAGATGCTGGAGCCGGACAGCCTTGGTTCATTTCCTAGGCACACTGCTAATTATCTTTGTGTTTCTGGGCAAATTACCTACACAGTTTGTATCTTATTTTTCTTATCAAGGAAAATGAAATGTTGCAAGGGTTAAGAGAGTTAATATGTCCAAAGAGCCATAAGCGTGCCGGGCATATAGTAAGGGACAACTATTGTATATTGTTATTAAGGGCCTTCCCTGGTGGCTCAGATTGTAAAGAAGCTGCCTGTAATGTGGGAGACCTGGGTTCGATTCCTGGTTTGGGAAGATCCTCTGGAAAAAGAAATGGTTACCAATTCCAGTATTCTTTTCTGGAGAATCCCATGGACTGAGGAGCCTGGCGGGTTACAGTCTGTGGGGTTGCAAAAAGTTGGGTATGACTGAGTGACTAAACACACACAGACATTGTTAATAATATCCCTCAGAATCCTTACAGGATTATACTTTCAAAAGGAGTATAGAACTTAATTTGGGCCGGTGACCACTTGAAAACTGGAGGATTTTTCAAAGCAGTTAACAAGAAGCCAGTTTCTTGTCATGAGATTATCTTCAGCAACTAAAAATACAGCATTTTTAGTTATACTCAAAGATATACTTGCAAAATGTTTCTACCCTTGCATTCACACTTTCAAGTCAAACCATCCTTACCTGGCTTGCTAGTTGCATGAAGAAATGAACCTTTTCTGTTTATTAATAGAGCCAGTTGCACTAATTGTAGGGAACATTTTTCATCATGCAAATTTGGACTCTGATGCCTGTCGCTTTTAAAATTAGCTGTCTTCCTCTGGGATTTCTAAGGAAATGGGTGACTGCAAAAGTGGATCCATTGGTTTTAATTCCCATTTTTCAGTGTTGCACCTTCCAAGGGTAAAATATAGGTAGGGCCTTCAGACACGCTTGTGAGTATGAAGTCAAGAATTCATAGGCCTAGGTATCAGTAGCCTTCCCACCCACCAGTAATCTCAACCTTCTGAGATCATTTCACCTGCTAAGTGCTTGTTGGCACATCCTTCTCCTTGGCACCTTGAGGCACTGTTTTCTGAGATGCCCTTGAATCCTCATTAACGGGCACATATTAACTGCTCAATCATTTTTGAATAAACAAGTGAGTAAATGACTTTAGTGTCTGAGTCTGTCATAAAATATGTTTAACTCCTACTCACTTAAGCCCTTACCTCTCTCTGACATAAATTGTACCAGTGTTTTCTTAGGTCAGTCTCCCAAGGCAATAAATAAAAATAAAAGGAAAAATAAACAAATGGGACCTAGTCACACTTATAAGCTTTTGCACAGTAAAGAAAACCATAAACAGAATGAAAGGACAGCCTATGGACTGGGAGAAAATGTTGCAAATGATACAACCAACAGGGGCTTAATCTCCAAAATATACAAACATTTCATACAACTCAGTGACAGAAAACCCAACAGTCTAGTCAAAAAAGGGGCAGTTCAATTCAGTCACTCAGCTGTGTCCAACTCTTTGCAACGCCAGGCCTCCCTGTTCATCACCATCTCACGCAGTTCACTCAGACTCACATCCATCGAGTCCGTGATGCCATCCAGCCATCTCATCCTCTGTCGTCCCCTTCTCCTCCCACCCCCAATCCCTCCCAGCATCGGAGTCTTTTCCAATGAGTCAACTCTTCCCATGGGGTGGCCAAAGTACTGGGGTTTCAGCTTTCGCATCAGTCCTTCCAAAGAAATCTCAGGGTTGAGTGGCAGAAGACCTAAATAGACATTTCTCCAAAGAAGACATATAAATGACCAATAAGCATATGAAAAGATACTCAACATCGCTCATTATTAGAGGAATGCAAATCAAAACTCCAGTGAAGTACAACCTCACCCTGGTCAGACTGGTCATCATTAAAAAGTCTACAAATCATAAATGCTGGAGAGGGTATGGAGAAAAGGGAACCTTCTTACCCTGTTGGTGGGAATATAAATTGGTGCAGCCACTGTGGAAAACAGTATTGAGGTTCCTCAAAAAACTACAAATAGAGTCATATATGATCCTACAATCCCACTCCCAGACAAAGCTATACTTCAAGAAGATACATGCACCCCTATGTGCATAGCAGCACTGTTTAGAGTTGCCGAGACATGGAAGCAACCTAGATGTCAGTCAACAGAGGAGTGGATAAAGAAGATGTTGCAGACATATATACCGTGAAATACTACTCAGCCGTGAAAAAGAACAAAAGAACGCTCTGTGAAGCAACATGGATGCCACTAGAGATGATCATACTAAGCGAAGTCAGAAAGAGAAAGACAGATACCATATGGTGTCACATATGTGTGGAGCCTAAAATAAGACACAAGGTGAACACGTCCGCCACACAGAAGCAGACTCAGACACAGGGGACAGACTTGGGATTGCCCAGGGGGAGGGGTGTAGGAGAGGGGTGGATCAGGAGCTTGGGGTTAGCAGAGGCACACTGGTGTATATAGGATGGATAAACAGCAAGGTCCTACTGTATAGCACAGGGAACTGTATTCCACATCCTGTGATTAAACCATGATGGAAAAGAATATTTATTTGTATAACTGAGTCACATCGCCGTACAGCAGAAACACAACTTTGTAAATCACTTCTACTTCAATGCAATTAATAAAAAATTAGAACTGACATGTCTTTCTCCTGCCTTTTCTTGTATTTTATTTGCACACAAGAAACTGTAACATTTTATCCCCCAGGCATGACTGCTGAAGACACGGGTGCAGGTTTAGTTTTGCACATTTTGCATCGATTCGTCCAGACAAGAGGACAGCTTGGCTCTGAGATTCAGTCTGAATTCTGCTCACTAAGCCAAGGCAGGGAGCTCTGTTTGATGGCAGGTGGGGCTGCCCTTTTCTGGCCACTCCCGGTGTCTGTGGGGCTTTTCTCCCCTGTGTGTGCACCCCCAGCAGCCGCTCCCCCTGCCAGCAGGCTCCTCGCTCCTCGCTTTTCTGCTCAGGGGCCAGTTGAGGGGGTGCTTTATCTAATTTGTGAACAGGCGCCGCATAGTCTGCTAGCGGCCACAGTAGTGAGTTCAGGATGTCACCACCTGTCTCATGCCTACCAACAGCTGAAGCAGTGGAAGAAGAACACATGAATTCCTGGCTTCTCTAAGCCTGCTGTCCCAAATAACGATCAGCCATAGTACAAACAGCAGCTTCCGCTTGTCACCCACCCCCCAGTGCAGTCTATATTTCCGAGTGGTTGGCTATTATTTTCAAGTGGCTTCATAATCATATAGCTAACTCACGACAGTCCTTTCCTCTCTACCAGAATATTAACTTTAAAGCATCTCCTACTAATGTTGAATTTATTAGCTCCTACTATACATAGGTGAGCTGGAAGAAATTGAAAAGTGAAGGCCTCACATAATCCTGAATTGCCAAGATCTTCTAGTTCCTGAGCCATGGAATCTGTTTTGAGAACTGCTGATTAGAAAACATGAAGTGTTCGTTTGTGTTTTTTCCCTATATCTCTGGTTTGGCTCTAGTGACCAGTGTCTGGGCTGGAGAGCAGGAGGTGAACGTCGGCCAGGCCCTCGGTCAGCTCCTGCCTCCTTGGGGCCCACCCAGCCTGTGGCCAAGAGCTTCACGCAACTAACCTACTTCTCTTGTGGCTGGTGGTAGGATATGAAAGCCACTTTTAACTCCCTTAACACAAGAAGGAAGCTGGTGCAATAAAGCATGTGGTGGAGATGAGGACAGGTAGACACTCGCTCCTAAAATAAGCAGTAGCCAGCCCCGCCTGTGGGTTGCTACTGCTGCTGCTAAGTCGTTCAGTCATGTCTGACTGTGCGACCCCACAGATGGCAGCCCACCAGGCTCCTCCGTCCCTGGGATTCTCCAGGCAAGAACACTGGAGTGGGTTGCCATTTCCTTCTCCAATACTTGTGAGGCGTTTCTGGATATTTCAGTATTTTCAGAGGAAACTGGAACAGCTAGTTTTTGATATGAAATTTAATGAATTTTTAAATGTTGTCATGTGAAAGTGAAAGTATTAGCCACTCCGTCATGTCTGACTCTTTGCAACCCCATGGTCTGTAGCGTACCAGGCTCCTCTGTCCTAGGAATTCCCCAGGCAAGAATGCTGGAGTAGGTGGCCAGGCCCTCCTCCAGGGGAATCTTCCTGACCCAGGAATCGAACTTTTGTCTCCTGCATTGCGGGCAGATTCTTTACTGTCTGAGCCACCTGGGAAGCTCCTAAATGTTGGCTTGAATTCCTTTAAAGAAATATAGAACAAATAAAGCACTTTGACAGTGGGATCCAGCTCCCGCTGAGAGTTCCAGACCTCTGGATTACTGGAGGGTATGCAAGGCAAAGAACCAGATCATTGTATTTTAGGATAAGTCCCACCAGGCCCTCCGAATACACTCTGTTGGGTGAGTGCAGTCATAGTCTTAGGAGACTGGGAATCATAAGGCTAAGGGTTGATGGAGGAGACTCTCCCATGAGAAAAGGTGTGATGAGAAAGGACCAGGGATACTTGCTCGTAGAACAGAATCCCGGAATCTCTTCCCGGAGCTGGCCCCGTGCTGTGCTGTGTATCACCCCAACTGCAGAGCAGTGAAGAGTTAACCAGACCCACCCCATGAGGAGGAGGGACCCAGTGTAAGAGGCAGGGTTCTCCAGGGAGACGGGGCAAGGATGTGTAGAGATATATACGCATGTGTATATGTGTGTGTACTGAATATTTATTAGTATTATTATTTTAAATTTTATTTATTTTAATTGGTGGCTAATTAGTTTACAATATTGTGTTGGTTTTGCCATACATCAACATGAATCCGCCCTGGGTGTACACGTGTTCCCCATCCTGAACCCCCCTCCCTCCTCCCTCCCTGTACCATCCCTCTGGGTCGTCTCAGTGCACCAGCCCTAAGCATCCAGTATCATGCATTGAAGCTGGACTGGAGATTCATTTCATATATGATATTATACATGTTTCAACGCCATTCTCCCAAATCATCCCACCCTCTCCCTTTCCCTCAGAGTCCAAAAGACTGTTCTATACATCTGTGTCTCTTTTGCTGTCTCGCATACAGGGTTATCATTACCATCTTTCTAAATTCCATATATATGTGTTAATATACTGTATTGGTGTTTTTCTTTCTGGCTTACTTCACTCTGTATAATAGGCTCCAGTTTCATCTACCTTATTAGAACTGATTCAGATGTATTCTTTTTAATGGCTTATACTGAATATTTATGTAACATTTATAAGTACATACATTTGTGCATATAGGAAAGATTATACACACACACGTGTATAAATACACAGATATATGATTTATTTTAAGGAATTGGGTCATGCGGTTGTGGGACTGGTAAGTGTGAAATCCGTAGAGCAGGCCTGCAGGTTGCAAATTCAGGCAGGATTTCTGTGTTACAGTTTTGAGGCAGAATTGATGTCTAGAGAGTCCCCATTTCTGCTCCTAAGTCCTTCAACTGATTGGATGAGGTCCATCTGCATCATGGAGCTTCCCTGGTGAGTCAGACGGTAAAGAATCCACCTACAATGCAGGAGACCGAAGTTCGATCCCTGGGTTGGGAAGATCCTCTGGAGAAGGGAATGGCAACCCACTCCAGCATTCTTGCCTGGAGAATTCCTTGGACAAAGGAAGCTGGTAGGATACAGTTCATGGGGTCGCAAAAAGTCAGACGCAACTGGGTGACTAACACACACACGTCATCGAGGGTGGTATCCTATAAGCTCACCACATCTACTTAATACCTCCCCAGCAACACCAAAATAAAGTTGAGTTTGATTCAGTGACTGAGTACGGCAGCCCAGACAAGTTGACATATAAAACTGACCATCAGGGCTCCTGGTGTTGGGAGACTGGGAAGCATGAGGGTGGGTGGATATTTCCAGAATTATGGTCTGTAAGCACAGAGCACAGGCCACACGCACTTCACAACATGGGATTTGAATGCTTTGTGTGTGCTCCCTCACTCAGTCGTGTCCCACTCTTCTGTGATCCCATGGACTATAGCCCACCACGCTCCTCTGTCCACTGAATTTTCCAGGAAAGGATACTGGAATGGGTTGTCATTTCCAGAGGATCTTCCTGACCCAGGAATTGAACTTGCGTTCCTTGCTTTGGCAGGAGGATTCTTTACCACTGGACTACGTGGAAAGCCCTTGAATGCAGTAGGTCACATCTAATCCCAGCCAAAGGAGAAACAGTGTTGCAGGGAACAAAGTTAAAGCTTCAGATCTGCTCACATGCAAGGGTCCTGTCCTTCCAACATACTACACCTCCTTCTGTGTTTGTAGCATTGAATTCTTGTTCTTGGTTGTCACTTACTAAATGGGCTCCATATTCCTCAATACCTGACTTGCTTCAGTCGGCTCTACTACTCTTTCTGCGTGCCCTTCACGCCAGCCTCTCTGTCTTACTGAGCCTCAGTTGCTCCATTTGTAAGCTGAGCAAAGGAATCCTAACCATCTTCTGGAATCCTTCTCAAAGATAAGAGGCTGTGCAATTGTGAACATATATAAAAATTGAAATGCTTTCTCCTAGTTTCTGCTCCTCAAAAATGTTCTAATACTAGTATTTATTAGCTAAAAACATAGCACCGACTTCCTGTACTTGATAAAACAGGTCATTTAAAGTGTGAGAATGTACAATTTCCCATCTCCAAGGAGCATAAAGAGCTATTTTCATCTCAAACAGCCAGCTTTCCAAATGCCTCATATGGAAATGCAGGGAACATAGCCTAACCATGTTTGTGGTACTCAGAGCCCCTCAGTGGGTGTTGCGGGGCCTGGCTTGGGCTGAGGGTCTCACAGCCTGCATCTCAGCCTGCTCCTTGTGGCAGCAGTGTGGCGCGTGAGCAGAGCTGAGATTCAGACCATCTGGGGTACTGCTCTGTTAGCTGGGGCCTGGAGGCAGAGAGGAAGCCTAGAGCCTAGAGGAGAGTATTTGCGAATGAGTGAAGTCGCTCAGTCATGTCCGACTCTTTGCGACCCTGTGGACTCTAGCCCACCAGGCTCCTCTGTCCATGGGATTTTCCAGGCAAGAGTGCTGGAGTGGGGTGCCATTTCCTTCTCCAGGGGATCTTCCCAACCCAGGGATCGAACCCGGGTCTCCTGCATTGCAGGCAGACGCTTTATCCTCTGAGCTACCAGGGAATGGCAGCAGGCAATTTACCAGGGAGACTCAGGTCCTGAGTCTTCCCTGCTGGGAAGAGGAAATCCTCTTCTGCCTCTCAGGGAGCCACCTCAGGCTACTCTGGATGGTTGCATAGGGTGTGAACTGCCCAAGGCTCTTGATCCTAAGGAAGGGAAGGCTGTTGTCTACAGAGGCCCAGAGAGGAGCCTTTTTTTCCCCTACTCACAGGTCATCCTGTAGGACTGGGGCCCTGGCCGGCCTGCATGGGATTCTTCCCATTCTTTGTATACGTCCCTCCCTCACAACAGTTAACGTGCCCATCCCTGGTCCTTTGAACACATTTGAGTCTTGTTGATTTCATGGGCCATCTGCTTTGTGCAAATCCTTCCAACCTTCGGGCTCACTCTGCAGCTACACTTCATTTATTCATTCATCTACACACATGTATGAATTATTTACTAGGCACCCAGAACTGTTCTAGCAGTTAGAGATATGGGTAAACTCAGAAGTGAGTGAGAAAGAGGCCTCTCCATAGGAAGTTCACATTCATGGAGGGACATGAGTATCAGAAAATGTTCATGATGATAATAAATTTGTATTGCATGTTCATTACGGACTGGGCATGATTTAAGTGCTTGACTTTCATTAATTCATTTGAACCTTCCAGTGATCCTGGAAATGTTGATATGACCATGTCCCCATTATTTATTAAATGTGAGGTTGCTGTAATGATTGCTGTAGGTCAGAGTAGCCGTAAACCAGCTGTTTAACAAGATTCAGTCTAAGAGACATGTGGTAACATGCCCAGCACGCTCCACAGTCAGTGATGGAGCCGAGATCTGGGCCAGGAGCCCACACCCCCTGCCTAGTGAGGAGCTGCCGGGACGTTCCTGCTCAGAGAGGCTCTGTGTGGAGCGTGGGGATGGCTCCGCTAAGGCACCCCTGTGCTCTGTTTCCAGCGTCTGACATTTTGAATGAACCTACGTTCCAGGTATAGGGGCAGAACCTCCATATCTGCTCGCCTCCTGCATCACAGCAGCTGATAAGTCAGTGATGGAACGGAGATCTGGGCCAGGAGCCCACACCCCCTGCCTACTGAGGAGCTGCCTGGACGTTCCTGCTCAGAGAGGCTCTGTGTGGAGCATGGGGATGGCTCCGCTAAGGCACCCCTGTGCTCTGTTTCCAGCGTCTGACATTTTGAATGAACCTACGTTCCAGGTATAGGGGCAGAACCTCCATATCTGCTCGCCTCCTGCATCACAGCAGCTGATCCGGGGCTGTGCTCTCAGGACAGACTCCATAAAAAATGCTTGCTTGAGTGCCTTTACTGCTAGCGTGTCTAAGTTTTCTGAGAGAGGATCGTGTGGAAAAAGCACAGCACAGGGTGTGACGAAACTCCTTGCAGAGCAGGAATAGAGACGCATAGAGAACAGGTTTGTGGATATGGGGGTGGGGGAGATACGCACGCCCCTGTGTAAACTAGAAGCTAGCGGGAGGCGGCAGCCAGCAGGGGCTCAGCCCAGTGCTCTGGATGACCTCGAGGGGTGGGGTCGGGGCAGTGAGAGGGGGCTCCTCCCAAGGGAGGGCATATATGCACACATACAGCTGAATTACATTGTTGTGTGGCCGAAATGGACACAACATTGTGAATGAGTTATGCTCCCAGTAAAAGAGAAGCCAGCACTCTGCGCTCTGTGGCCACCTGGAGTGAGGGGGGTGGGAGGGGGCTTCAGGAGGGGAGGACGCAAGTATGCCTGTGGCTGGTTCATGGTGATGTATGGCAGAGGCCATCACAGTAGCGTAAAGTAATTATCCTCTGGTTAAAATACAATACATTTATTACTTTATTAGTTAAATTTATAAATAAATAAACCCTACAATTGAATAAATTTTTTAAAAAAATGAAAAGATAATAAATTTGAAAAAGTCAAATAAACTTTAAAAAAAGAAGAGTACAGGGTAGAAAATAAAAATTCAGGCTTTAGAAAGAGGGAGAGAAAAAAATTTGACACGTAACCCAAATAGCTAAAAGTTTCTATGCTGCTGCTGCTGCTGCTAAGTCGCTTCAGTCGTGTCTGACTCTGTGCGACCCCATAGACGGCAGCCCACCAGGCTCCCCCGTCCCTGGGATTCTCCAGGCAAGAACACTGGAGTGGGTTGCCATTTCCTTCTCCAATGCATGAAAGTGAACAGTGAAAGGAAGTCGCTCAGTTGTGTCCGACTCTCAGCCCACCAGGCTCCTCAGTCCATGGGATTTTCCAGGCAAGAGTACTGAAGTGGGGTGCCATCGCCTTCTCCAAAGTTTCTCTGAATTAGTAGTAATTAATAATAATTGATGATGAATATTATAATAATCTAAACTGAAAGGTTTTAATAGGTGAAGATTAGATGTTTAGAGTATAAAAATCAAGGGAACGTGATTTGTGAAGGAATACAGTTTTTTAGCATCTTGAGAGATGCCCCTGAATGATGTAAAGATCTGAAGGCAAAAGCCTCAGAAGGTGCTTAGGGTCTAAAGTGTGTATTAGAACTGAAAAAATTATCTAAAAAAGACTCTCAGCCCACCAGGCTCCTCAGTCCATGGGATTTTCCAGGCAAGAGTACTGAAGTGGGGTGCCATCGCCTTCTCCAAAGTTTCTCTGAATTAGTAGTAATTAATAATAATTGATGATGAATATTATAATAATCTAAACTGAAAGGTTTTAATAGGTGAAGATTAGATGTTTAGAGTATAAAAATCAAGGGAACGTGATTTGTGAAGGAATACAGTTTTTTAGCATCTTGAGAGATGCCCCTGAATGATGTAAAGATCTGAAGGCAAAAGCCTCAGAAGGTGCTTAGGGTCTAAAGTGTGTATTAGAACTGAAAAAATTATCTAAAAAAAAAAGAGATGGATAGAGATTAGAGCAAGAGAATCAAGATTTAAATATATTTCCATGGGATAATTTTGAGGCAGTAACCCTTTTATTCACACTTTGTGGCTGTTTTCACCAAACAGAACACTCTTATGTGCCTATAATGGAGAATCCATTGATGATATATAGGTATACTCATTCTAACATAACCTACATCCACTAATTATGCAGTGGTTTGTGTTGGTAACAGGATTTTATACTTCTGCCTTCTAGCCTAGTCCTACTTTTCTTGCCAGCTGTGGAAACACAAAGGAATGACTGAAACTTTCTGTAAAATTTATGAGATGGTCTTATTTTTATGATAAAAGACTTACCTTTCAACACACCCTCTGGTAAATTTTACATTTTCCTCAAATTAGGTTAAATCACAGCAGACAACTAAAAAGCATGTCGTTATTCTCTTTAAATTCAATTCTAAGCAAGTTCATTGAGGTTTATGAAGTCCCCAATGACGGTCTGTAATATGCAGACTTTGAAATACCCCATGTGTGGTCAAGATGCTGCAAAGTACGTGGTTCTCAAATGTGGGTGGGGGGGTTTGTCCTTCTCACACACATTTCTGGTTGTCACAACCGCAGGAGTGGAGGCTGCTGGTGAAATGTAGGAGGTAGGGCCTGGGATGCTGGTAAACGTCATATGATGGACAGGAACATTGCCCACAGCAATGAGTTAGCCAGTCCAAATGCCACAGTGCCAGGGTGGGGAAGCCTATCTGTCCTGTTCAGTTCAGTTCAGTTCAGTCGCTCAGTCGTGTCTGACTCTGTGATCCCATGAACCACAGCACGCCAGGCCTCCTTGTCCATCACCAACTCCTGGAGTTCACTCACACTCATCTCCATCCAGTCAGTGATGCCGTCCAGCCATCTCATCCTCTGTCGTCCCCTTTTCCTCCTGCCTCCGATCCCTCCCAGCATCACAGTCTTTTCCAGTGAGTCAGCTCTTCGCATGAGGTGGCCAAAGTATTGGAGTTTCAGCTTTACCATCAGTTCTTCTAATAAACACCCAGGACTGATCTCCTT
>SJYC01111202.1:0-20702 GCA_006408675.1 Madoqua kirkii | reverse complement strand
GTGAAATGGAATAAGCATTAAACAAAAATAAAAAAATAAAAATTAAAAAAAAAATAGCAGGCAGTGGTTCAGATTTGGCCCACTGGCTATAGTTCACTTATTCCTGCTCTAGAGAGTAGTGGAACAGCATTACTAAAAGCTGTGTTTTTTCCATTCTTTTTTTATCCAAATGAGAGCTTCGATGGCATATATCTTATCCCTGCTCTGCCACTGCACATTTTCATTTTCAGTTTGTAGCCTGCCTGACCTAAAGAAGACTATGAGACCTGGTGAAGAGAAACATGCGTCACCAAGAGATCGTGGAGTTGAAGTGACTCTAGAAAGTGGATGGTACTGAGGCTTAACTTTTCTGGGGAGCAGCAAACATGTCCTATGGGTAAAAAGAAGGGTGAGCACAGATATTTGACATTAAAGCAGCAGATTGTGCAGAAAGCTAGATGAACGTAAGTTTCAGTACCGTGTTCAGAGCATGGAGTTTTCCCCCAAGAAGGGACAAAGTTCTCTGCTGCTCTTACATCACAGTGTGGGTAGGTGACTAATTCTCACCAAAGGAATGTTTGTAAAAATGACATGTAGCATTTCTGGGCCAAGGCTTATAAGAAGTGGATTATTTCCTTATTTTCCCCTCCTCCTTTCTGTTGGCTAGATGCAGATAATAACAATGAAGACTGACAGAATGATGGAACGACAAGATAGAAGAGCTGCCTGCTGATCAGGAATCCTGTGTATTGATATATGAGCAAGAAATTAACTTCTATGGTATTTAAATCACTTTCAAGTTTTAAGTCTATTTCTTATGGTATCTAGTGTTACTCCAACTAATACAGAAATTAGAATAATTACTGGATTTGTTTTGGCCTCACAAGGCTTGTAGGATTTTATTTCCTCAAGCAGAAATTGAACCTGGGCCTCAGGAGTGAAAAATGCCGAGTCCTAACCACTAGGCTACCAGGGAATTCCTGGATTCTTTATTCTTGGGAGCATTAAATGAGGTAAAGCACTTAATACAGTCCTGGAATATTTGATGATTAATTTTATGTGTCAACTTGACTGGGTCACTGGGTGCCTAGATATTTGGTCAAATATTTTTCTGGGTGTGTCTCTGAAGTTGTTTTTGATGTGATTAACATGGCTGAGTAAAACAGACTGTTTTCCCTACAGTGGGTGGGCCTCATCAAATCAGTTGAAGGCTTAAGTAGGAAAAAAAGACTGACCCTCCCAGGAGCATGAGGGAACTCCTGCTGCCTGACTGCATAAGCTGGGGTATTGATCTCTTCCTGCCTTTGGACTTAAACATCAGCTCTTCTCAGATCTCTGTCCTGTCAGCCTTTGGACTGGAATTTACACCATCGACTCTCCTGGTGCCGGCCCTCAAGCTTGGGCTGCAATTGTGCCAGGGGCTGTCCTAGATGTCTAATTTGCTGACTGCAGAAATTGGGACTTCCCAGTCTGCATAGTCATGTAAGCCAATTTCTTGTAATAACTTTCTTTCTATACATATACATCCTGTTGGTTCTGTTTCTCTGGAGAACCTTGAGTAATACACATATATTAATTGTGCAATAAATATATTGATGCATTCATTCTATTTCTTAGTACAGCAATTAAATCCTATTTTCTCATCTGCTACTTCACATCTGCTTGCTTTTATTTCTCGTTTATGTGGCAGAAGGTATTTGCTTCATTCTGGCCTCTTTAAAGGGATCTTTCTTGCCCAAAGTAAGATTGCATTAAAAGCTTATAAAAGCTAGCCTTGGGTATTAGCTATGGTCTCTGGAAATCATCCAGAGCATATCTTGGTGTATTTTATTCCCATGCATAAATCTTTGTCATCTTCCATCATATAACAACCTTCACTGGGCAGTCTACTGCCTCGATCCAGATTTTTACTTCAGAATCTGATCTTGCATACTGAAGAATATGCATCCCCCCTCTTGTGCTCCTGCACCACGCACCCACTACTGGGCCCTGTCCACCATCCCTGTCCCACTTCCCATATCTCTTCGGAGTCCAGAATCTCTTCAGAAAATAAGATTTTTGTGCTCGTCAATTTAAAAGTGGCTCCCTACTACATTTAGTACACGACTGATATGTCCAATAGGATCAAGGACATCATATAGTTTCATGGATCATGCTCTTATCCAGGAAACTTTGAAACTTGACCAAATGACTTTACTATGTAAACAACTACCCCATGTTGGAAGCTGCATGTTGGAAAACCTATCAAGATGTCAAAAAACAAATGGAGTCCCTTGTGTGCTGTGTGCTCAGTCCCTATACCCGTTTCCAGCTCTGTGCGACCCCATGGACTGCAGCCTGCCAGACCCCTCTGAACATGGGGTTATCCAGGCAAGAATACTGAAGTGGGTTGCCATGCCCTCCTCCAGGGCATCTTTCCCACCTGGGGATCAAACCTGTATCTCCTGTGTCTCCTACACTGCAGGTGGATTCTTTCCCTACTGAGCCACCAAGGAAGCCCCTTGGAGTCCTTTATCCATTAACAAAATTCCCCTTTATCTCCACCCTCTCCAGTTTAAAGATGTTAGCAACTTGAAGGCAGGAATCTTGGCTTGTTTGCTGATGTTTTCTCAGTCCCAGAAAAGCTTTTAGCACATAAAAATTTGTTAAATAAGTAACTACAGATCCTTGCACCTCATATCTTTCCCCTTTATCTCCACCCTCTCCAGTTTAAAGATGTTAGCAACTTGAAGGCAGGAATCTTGGCTTGTTTGCTGATGTTTTCTCAGTCCCAGAAAAGCTTTTAGCACATAAAAATTTGTTAAATAAGTAACTACAGATCCTTGCACCTCATATCCTTTTCTTTACCTGGAAATTTAGCCACCAGCACTACTTATACCTTCATTAAGTGTCCATTTCACTTCTGCCTCATTCACTAAAAGTTATCTAACATGAAAAAAAGTGAAAGTGAAGTCACTCAGTCGTGTCTGACTCTTAGCGACCCCATGGACTGTAGCCTACCAGGGTCCTCTGTCCATGGGATTTTCCAGGCAATAGTACTGGAGTGGATTGCCATTTCCTTCTCCGAGGGATCTTCCCAACCCAGGGGTTGAACCCAGATCTCCCACATTGTAGACAGATGCTTTACCATCAGAGGTTGGCAACAAATGAAGAAGCAGGGGAACTACCCTTGAGTGAAACTGTTAGTCACTCAGTCTTGTCCGACTCTTTACGACCCTGTGGAACATGGACCACCAGGCTCCTTTATCCACAGGATTCTCCAGGCAAGAATACTGGAGTGGGTAGCCATTCCCATCTCTAGGGGTCTTCCCAACCCAGGGATTGAACCTGGGTCTCTTGAATTGCTGGCAGATCCTTTACTGTCTGAGCTAGTGGATCATTACCTTTGTGTAGTTAGTTCCAATGTGTGACTAAACAATGGATCTAGTACCTGGTTCCAGCAAAGCAGACATATTTACTTTCGTTTCTCAAAGCCAAGGATTTCTGCAAGTTCAAAGACACTAATTGTGGTGGTAGTCCCTCAGGCCAACTCCCACTAGTGCAGTGGGGTCCTGCTAGGATTATAATGCTTAGGATTACAATATCATCTGAGACAATTACTCTCATTGGTACTAATCTAGAGAGCTGGTTATAGACCAACTCTATAATATTTTGATGAGCATGAAGAAGTAAGACTTTCATGCAATCTACAGCTTTGGGCAAAGCAGAAAGAATAAGTGATGACAGCTTTGCAGAAACACCTCAACCAACTCACGTATTTGGTGACAACTATTCAGCTGGTCCAGCATCCCTGCCTTCCAATGAGTCATAAAGGGGATGCTCCATGACTTTCTGGAATGGAAAGTTTCTTTATGCACATGAATTTTAATGAATACTCGGTTCAGTGTTACAGCTGGGTCATCCTATTCTGTCTAAAATAGATGAGTCAAATGATATCCAAAAAAGCGACTGCTATTTTAACATGTTCTACAGAATCAAGAATACCAATTTATTCCAAGATTTTGTGGCTATGAGATTTCTAGGGTTTTCTGGTGACCTATCTCTCATGTCTCAAGGCCAGTGGTTCTCCAAGTGTATTTTCCACACCAGCACCATCATTTCAGACCTGTTACAAATTTTCAGGCTCCAGGCTCCATCTCAGGCTTCATCTCAGACCTACTTAATCAGAAACTCTGGTGGGCAAGTCCAGCAAGTGTGTTTAACAAGCCCTTCAGATGAATCTGATACTTGCTTAAATATGAGAACCACTAGCTGAGATTCATGGGATTGCAAAGAGTCGGACATGACTGAGAGACTGAACTGAATTGAACTGACCTGAACTGAACTTGACTATACTTTGGAATTCTTTACATGGAACAAAGGATTTTCTCGGCACCCAGACATGACTGTTACCTCACAGTCATTGAAAATATCATCCTTTCAGCTCTAAACCTTACCTACTCTGGTTCTTCATTAGCTTTGATGATACATTATTGGAGGAAAGAACATTCTTTCAGAAGCAGATCTAAGTTCTGGTGGCCTCTGCCCTGTGATTCTTCTAGAAGTTGATCTCAGCCTAGGCCAATTACTCTATGTGGGAACAAGTAGTATTGTTACAGCTACCTTTAAAATGTGTGGGCACTTCCCTAAGGGCCCCTAAATGATGTCTGGGACAATCATGTATAATGGAGGCAAATGTACACTGTTTATGCTGATTGAAATAGACTCATTCAAGCTGATACCTGAATCACATGCTCAGCAAACAGATCTGCCTGACTTTAGTATGAAAAACAGAATATCAAGGGACAAAAGACTCAACCCCAGGAAATCCTCTGACACCTGAAGATAATGTGCCCAGGCAGCAATGCTGGGCAGAAATTCTGTTCTATATTCTGATGGCCCTTCAGCCATGAAGTATGGTAAACCTTAATATCCAGACCAAGATATATGTCTAATGCATAGAAACCCTTTCAAATTTATAATGCAGTCCATAGGATTTTTGATGGTATCTAACTTGGTATGACCTAAGTCAAATCCCTTATGATTATACAGTAGATGTGAGAAATAGATTTAAGGGCCTAAATCTGATAGACAGAGTGCCTGATGAACTATGGAATGAGGTTCGTGACACTGTACAGGAGACAGGGATCCAGACCATCCCATGGAAAGGGAATGCAAAAAAGCAAAATGGCTGTCTGGGGAGGCCTTACAAATAGCTGTGAAAAGAAGAGAGGTGAAAAGCAAAGGAGAAAAGGAAAGATATAAGCATCTGAATGCAGAGTTCCAAAGAATTCCAAGAAGAGATAAGAAAGCCAGAGGGTGGGATGATTTGAGAGAATGGCATCAAAACATGTATACTATCATGTAAGAAACAAAGTGCCAGTCTATGTTCTGTACAAGATACAGGATGCCTGGGGCTTGTGCACAGGAATGATCCAGAGAGATGATATGGGGTGGGAGGTGGGAGGGGGTTTCAGGATTGGAAACTTCTGTAAACTTGTGGCTGATTCATGTCAATGTATGGCAAAACCAATACAGTATTGTAAAGTAGAATAAAGTAAAAATAAAATTAAAAATAATTGTTCTCTGTATTCTTGCCACCTCTTCGTAATATCTTCTGCTTCTGTTAGGTCCATACCATTTTTGTCCTTTATTGAGCCTATCTTTGCGTGAAATGTTCCCTTGGTATCTCTAATTTTCTTGAAGAGATCTCTAGTCTTTCCCATTCTTTTGTTTTCCTCTATGTCTGTCCTAGATCACTGCAAAAGAAGGCACTCTGATGGGCAATGTAAATATATGAGGACTTCAGCACTGAATGGAGGGAGGAATATGTAGAAAAAGGTTACCTTCCTTACACAAGCTGAGGCTGGCTTGCTTTTTGCACGCATGCATGTGTACTCTGTCACCCGGTCGTGTCTCCTTGTGACCCCATGAACTGTGGTCAGGGAGGCTCCTTTGTCTGTGAGATTCTTCAGGCAAGAATACTGGAGAGGACTGCCCTGTACTCCTTCAGGGGACCTTTCCAACCCAGGGGTCAAACCTGCGTCTCCTGCTTGACAGGCAGATTTTTTACCACTGGGCCACCTGTGAAGCTGATAATTGTACATCAGCATGCAAAAAAAAAAATGATCACTTCCTTTTTATAAACTAAAAAACTTAACTCCCTTGTTTGAAATCATGTTAGACTTTTGGCCCCATTTTTTTGATCTCAGGAGTTTCACCTCTATTCTTGGAATGCTATTGTTAGAACTCATGAACAAGAGGTGAACTGGGGACTAGGAAGTTTTAAAGTATACATTTTTTTTTTGCTGAGTCAGTAAATGTCTTACTCTTTCGATCTTTATAAAATTCCAAGGAGCCTTTCTGAACAATCCAGTCTGTTTTCTGGACAAGAGGCCTTTGGGAGCAGTTTGCATCTTTTGTTTAAACCTCTCTCTTAATTTTTTTCTCACACTGCACTGTCTAGCCTCTAAGAACGCACTTTCTTAGATGTCTCCTCTGCCTGGAGTGCCTTGTTCTCTGTACACAGAGAGGCGTGCCCACTGGAAGCATCTTTTGCTTCTCCCAGTAGATGAGGCTTATAATCTGCAGGGTTCTGGCTCAGGATGTGTGAGTGTTGAGCTTACCATGGACGGCCGTGCCTTGCTTTCTGAATGGTGATCATGGAGCATTTGGACATGCCCTTGTTCGGGCCCCTACCACTAGGTTTCTAGCTGTAGTTCTGCCCAGGCCTGCAGCCGGATGCGTGAGTGCAGAAGACACCGCCACTGCCCTGCGTCCGGTGCCTGCCTCTGGGGCCTTGCCCTTCGCCATCTTGTCTGTGCTGAGCCTGTTTGGACCAGTGAGGTGGCCCTGGACAATAGGATAAGGTGTGGGATAGTCTGTCAAGCCATCCTTCCTGCTGGTTTTTGCAAACTATTGAATCTGGGATGACCATCATACCCTCTTTCTTTACATTTAATTTTTTATTAGAGTATAACTGATTTACAGTGTTGTGTTGGTCTCAGATATATACCAAGTGAGTCAGTTATATATATAGGTATATCTATTTTTTTTTCAGATTCTTTTGCCTGTTAAAACTTCTGCCTGTGATAAATGTAAGCTTGTTTTATGCATGTCTATGCATAGGTGGTGCAGTAGTTTGAGCATTCTTTGGCATTGCCTTTCTTTGGGATTCGAATGAAAACTGACCTTTTCCAGTCCTGTGGCCACTGCTGAGTTTTCCAAATTTGCTGGCATATTGAGTGCAGCACTTTCACAGCATCATCTTTCAGGATTTGAAACAGCTCTACTGGAATTCCATCACCTCCACTAGCTGTGTTCACGATGATGCTTTCTAAGGCCCAGTTGACTTCACATTCCAGGATGTCTGGCTCTAGGTGAGTGATCTGGGTTGTGAAGATCTTTTTTGTACAGTTCTTCTGTGTATTCTTGCCACCTCTTCATAATATCTTCTTCTTCTGTTAGGTCCAGACCATTTCTGTCCTTTATCAAGCACACTTTTGCATGAAATGTTCGCTTGGTATCTCTAATTTTCTTGAAGAGATCTCTAGTCTTTCCCATTCTGTTCTTTTCCTCTATTTCTTTGCATTGATCACTGAAGCAGGCTTTCTTATCTCTTCTTGTTATTCTTTGGAACTCTGCATTCAGATGCTTATATCTTTCCTTTTCTCTTTTGCTTTTCACCTCTCTTCTTTTTACAGCAGAATTGCACTCATCTCACATCCTAGTAAAGTAATGCTCCAAATTCTCCAAGCCAGGCTTCAGCAATACGTCAACCGTGAACTTCCTGATGCTCAAGCTGGTTTTAGAAAAGGCAGAGGAACCAAGGATCAAATTGCCAACATCTGCTGGATCATGGAATAAGCAAGAGAGTTCCATAAAAACATCTATTTCTGCTTTATTGACTATGCCAAAGCCTTTGACTGTGTGGATCACAATAAACTGTGGAAAATTCTGAGAGAGATAGGAATACCAGACCACCTGACCTGCCTCTTGAGAAATCTGTATGCAGCTCAGGAAGCAACAGTTAGAACTGGACATGGAACAACAGACTGGTTGCAAATAGGAAAAGGAGTATGTAAGGCTGTATATTGTCTTACTGCTTATTCAACTTATATGCAGAGTACATCATGAGAAATGCTTGACTGGAAGAAGCACAAGCTGGAATCAAGATTGCCGAGAGCAATAATCTCAGATATGCAGATGACACCACCCTTATGGCAGAAAGTGAAGAGGAACTAAAAAGCCTCTTGATGAAAGTAAAAGAGGAGAGTGAAAAAGTTGGCTTAAAGCTCAACATTCAGAAAACGAAGATCATTATGCAGAGTACATCATGAGAAATGCTGGGCTGGAAGAAACACAAGCTGGAATCAAGATTGCTAGGAGAAATATCAATAACCTTAGATATGCAGATGACACCACCCTTATGTCAGAAAGTGAAGAAGAACTAAAAAGCCTCTTGATAAAAGTGAAAGAAGAAAGTGAAAAAGTTGACTTAAAGCTCAACATTCAGAAAACGAAAGTCACGGCATCTGGGTCCATCACTTCATGGGAAATAGATGGGGAAACAGTGTCAGACTTTATTTTTTTGGGCTCCCAAATCACTGCAGATGGTGACTGCAGCCATGAAATTAAAAGACGCTTACTCCTTGGAAGAAAAGTTATGACCAACCTAGATAGTATATTCAAAAGTGGAGACATTACTTTGCCGACTAAGGTCTGTCTAGTCAAGGCTATGGTTTTTCCTGTGACCATGTATGGATATGAGAGTTGGACTGTGAAGAAAGCTGAGCACCGAAGAATTGATGCTTCTGAACTGTGGTGTTGGAAAAGACTCTTGAGAGTCCCTTGGACTGCAAGGAGATCCAACCAGTCCATTCTGAAGGAGATCAACCCTGGGATTTCTTTGGAAGGACTGATGCTAAAGCTGAAACTCCAGTACTTTGGCCACCTCATGAGAAGTGTTGACTCACTGGAAAAGACTCTGATGCTGGGAGGGATTGGTGGCAGGAGGAGAAGGGGATGACAGAGAATGAGATGGCTGGATGGCATCACTGACTCGATGGACGTGAGTCTGAGTGAACTCTGAGAGATGGTGATGGCCAGGGAGGCTTGGCGTGCTGTGATTCATGGGGTCACAAAGAGTCAGACATGACTGAGCAACTGAACTGAACTGAACTTGATCTGAAACCGTCTTTCTAATCCTTCCCTGTCATATCTATAACGAGTCAAGGGACCACTGGACATGCCCACAAACTCAAATATCCCTGCAATATCATCATCTTCACTTCTCCAACCTCCCCTTTTTTCCCCTAGCCACAGTTTCATCTATAGATGAGGTACCTTCTCCATGAAAATGACACATTTCCTTTTCTATATACATCCCCCACCTCAATAGGCCTGTCTCTGCACAATACTATTGCTATTTTGTTCATTTCTATCTTTGTGGCTTAGTTGTCTGGTTCATATTTGTCGTCCTTTGTCTGTCTTATCAGTGCTGCTGCTGCTGCTGCTAATTCGCTTCAGTCATGTCCAACTCTGTGCAACCCCATAGACAGCCAGGCACCCCCGTCCCTGAGGTTCTCCAGGCAAGAACACTGGAGTGGATTGCCATTTCCTTCTCCGCTTATCAGTGCTAATTTATTGCAAATATTGGTTGAACACTTAGTATACATCCAGGGCTTCCCCAGTGGCTCAGTGGGTAAAGAATCTGCCTGCAATGCAACAACAAAAGAGACACGGTTTCAATCCCTGGGTTGAGAAGATCCCCTGGAGAAGGAAATGGCAACTGACTCCAGTATTCTTGCCTGGAAAATCCCATGGATGGAGGAGTCTGGCGGGCTACTGTCCATGGGGTTGCAAAGAGTCGGACGTGACATAGTATGACGCACAACAACTATACATCCAGCATTAAGAACATAGAAATAAAGAAGGTTATTTCTTCCTGCCCCACACTATTTTTGAATCCCTTTATTGAGTACTTGCTATACGCCAAGCCCTAGGATGATAGGTTTATATACATGAACAACATTGAATATGTTGGCCTTTGAACATAAGTCTACTTACACCAGAATTTTTCTCATTTGTAAGTACTCCACAACCCCTGGTTGGTTGACTCTGTGGATGCCAAATGATGACTAGGAGGAAACAAACAGGATATGAAGATCTGATTCTAAGTTATACATAGATTTTCAAGTGTGAAGAGGATCAGTTCCCCAATACCTGCATTATTCAAGGGTCAACTGCATATGATTTTTTCCTTTAACATATGAGGCATGTAAAATTAATGTTTTATTTTAGAGATAAGTCAGTTAAGGCTCAGATAAGTAATTTTGTCAAGGTTATATAGCTGGTAATTGGAAGGCTTTGGATGACATCAAGACTCATAAGTGTCATAAAATACATATTAGCTGCTCTAACATAGCCATTCCACTTCCTAGTGACAATTTGTTCAGCTTCGCTCCAAAACAGTGACTCCATCCTGTCATGAGCCCTTTAGATAAGTTCAAGTTAGCTGGGTAAACAAGTTTGAGAAGAGCAAGAAGAGCCCATTAGCTTACATGGATGGAACCAATGGGCTTGGTTTTATGTCATCTACCGGGATCAACAACTCAACTAATTTTGTTCTCCAGCTTCTGTTTCACTTCATATCATCTAACAACACTTTTGAATAATCTAACTTGGATAGACCAGCATTTTCCCTCAGATCTTGGCATTTGTCCTCAGGCGCTTTGCATCTTGCCAGTGGCTAAGTTACATTTCCAGGCTGTTAGTACTACAAGAATGACTAGTTTTTGATCAACCTCCCCACCAGTGAAAGAACTGGTTAGACAGAAAATTATATCTTTAAAAATATTCAAATTAAAAAAAATTTTTTTGAAACCTAATTGTTCTGGAAAACTGTGGAGAAGTTTGACTATGCTTGAATTCAACATAATTACAATTCTGCTAAGTCATTCCTCCAAGACAAACTTCTATATAGCCAGTGTGGAATGGTGGACCATTCCATCTCTGGACAACTCTTAATTATACTGATTCTACTAAATCTGAACTGTGTTTTGCTTTGTGTTATTTAATCCTTTGTGGTCATGTAAATCAAAACTATTCCTTTTTGCATAGTACTGTCGAATATTTTAATCATCTGTCATGTTCCTTGCTGTGGCCAGGAAATCCTCTCACCCTCAGGTCTTCTCTATTTGGCCAAACTTTCCCTAGTTCATTCAACTTTTCTTATACCAGTCTTGTCCTCATATCAGGGTCACCTTCTAAATGTTCTCATCAGTCTAAATCTCTGCTAAGTACAGCATCCAGATTACTACATGATCTTTTGGAACCATCTTTCTTTTAAATGTGATTATGAAATATTCCAAACAACACACATAAAGAATAGTATAAATAACACCTATTTACCTATTGGCCAAGTTTAAATAGAGTATTATCAAATGATGAAGCCTCCTAAATATTCTCCCCTTCAGCCTCCCCTTCTTATCCTCTAGAGGTAATCACTGGAGGTTATCATAACAAACAGAATGATAATCACTGTTTTCTATTCCAGTGTATTTTCTTATGCCACCAAAAACCATTTTATGTTGTCTATGCTGAAAGTAAAGAGGACCTAAAAAGCCTCTTGATGAAAGTGAAACAGGAGAGTGAAAAAGTTGGCTTAAAGCTCAACATTCAGAAAACGAAGATGGCATCCGGTTCCATCACTTCATGGGAAATAGATGGGAAACAGTGGAAACAGTGTCAGACTTTATTTTGGGGGGGCTCCAAAATCACTGCAGATGGTGACTGCAGCCATGAATTAGAAGATGCTTAATCCTTGGAAGAAAAGTTAATGACCAACCTAGATAGCATATTCAAAAGCAGAGACATTACTTTGCTGACAAAGGTCCGTCTAGTCAAGGCTATGGTTTTTCCAGTGGTCATGTATGGATGTGAGAGTTAAAGTGAAGAGGAACTAAAAAGCCTCTTGATGAAAGTGAAAGAGGAGAGTGAAAAAGTTGGCTTAAAGCTCAACATTCAGAAAACGAAGATCATGGCATCTGGTCCCATCACTCCATGGGAAATAGATGGAGAAACAGTGGAAACAGTGTTAGACTTTATTTTGGGGGGCTCCAAAATCACTGCACATGGTGACTGCAGCCATGAAATTAAAAGATGCTTACTCCTTGGAAGAAAAGTTACGACCAACCTAGATAGTATATTAAAAAGCAGAGATGTTACTTTGCCAACAAAGGTCCGTCTAGTCAAGGCTATGGTTTTTCCAGTGGTCATGTATGGATGTGAGAGTTGGACTGTGAAGAAGGCTGAGTGCCGAAGAATTGATGCTTTTGAACTGTGGTGTTGGAGAAGACTCTTGAGAGTCCCTTGGACTGCAAGGAGATCTAACCAGTCCATTCTGAAGGAGATCAACCCTGGGATTTCTTTGGAAGGAATGATGCTAAAGCTGAAACTGCAGTACTTTGGCCACCTCATGAGAAGAGTTGACTCATTGGAAAAGACTTTGATGCTGGGAGGGATTGGGGGCAGGAGGAGAAGGGGACGACAGAGGATGAGATGGCTGGATGGCATTATGGACTCAATGGACGAGAGTCTGAGTGAACTCTGGGAGTTGGTGATGGTAGGGAGGCCTGGTGTGCTGTGATTCATGGGGTCGCAAACAGTCAGACACGACTGAGCGACTGAACTGATGGGCCTAACATACCAGGTTCCTATGCAGTATCGTTCTTTACCACTCTACTTCCATCGCCAGTTGCATCCAGAGCTGGGCGTCATTTCCACTTTGGCTCAGCCTCTTTATTCCTTCTGGAGCTATTTCCCTGCGCTTCTCCAGTAGCATATTGGATGCCTGCTGACTTGATGGGTTTGTCTTTCAGTGTCATATCTTCCTTCCTTTTCATACTGTTCTGTTGGTCTCAATTGGTTCATTCAAATTCTGATGGCCGGCCATTGTGCTCCTCATCTTCAAGGCTCTCATCATCTTTGCACAACTTCTCGAACCACTCTCATTGTATGTTCGATAGCAGTTTCTGGGCCGAATGCATTGTTGAAGTTGCAAGTTGTCTGTGCTGCTTTACAACCCACTTTGAACTAAAAAAAAATCACTTGAATTGGCATTTTTGTCTAACATCATTTCTATAATCTAAAATAAATAGAAAATAAATAGCAAATAATACGTCATTAGCAAAACAAACCATAAAGCAAGAAATGCACATTAAAATGATATATAACATAAAGCATTTGTTTAAGAAAGTATTCAAATATCAAACAGCAGAGTTCCACATGAGAAGCCACAGTTACTTTTGCACCAACCTAATACTTCCCTCCACTCTTCCCCAGCAGCATATTGGACACCTCTGACCTGGGGGGCTCAAACTTCTGGTATCATATCTTTTTGCATTTTCATCTGTTCATGGGGTTCTTGCAGCAGGAATAATGGAGTGGATTGCCATTTCCTCCTCCAGTGGACCATGTTTTGTCAGAACTCTTCACTATGACCCATCCATCTTGAGTGCCCTGCGTGGCATGCCTCATAGCTTCATTGAATCACACAAGCCCCTGCGCCATGACAAGGCTGTGATCCATAAAAAGGGAAATGCTGCTAGATGTAGTCAACAGAAATGTTTGGGGATAGCTTATTTCAAACCAGTCTCTTAATAGGGAGGTTTTGTTTTGTCTTATGAGTGAAGTGAATCATGATTTAAGATAAATTCTTTCTTCGCTTTTTTCAGGTGGGAACTTGTTGGATCTGTGTCTCACTGCAGAGCTGGAGCAGGTGTAGCTGTGTGTGCCTGTTTAACTAGCCAAATCCGAGATGTAGGTCATGGATCCAGCAATGTGGTTGACTGTATGTGACTTGAGTTCCAGTCACCAACAGTTTAGTCATATCTGATAGGCAAGAAAGACAAGCAGGATTTTGTAATGGCCACCTTTGAGCAGTTTTAACTATTACTAGAGTGTCATGTAAATGTAAACTGTTGTATGTGACTGAGTGCAACTTTTGGAATGGTGGCCGAAGAATTACTAGTAATAAAGTTGATATTTCCCACTTTAACAAATAATGAAGTAGGGAAAGAAGACAGTCTAAGCTGAAACCTCCTCCCTCCGGCCCCCCAAAAAATGTTTAACGGAGTGGAGTGCCAGAACCTTGAAATTAACTTTTTTTTTTTAAGTGTGGATGAATGAACATGCAGAATGAAGTCACTTGCTGAGCTTTACCTTTTGCCTAAAGGCGTTAACCTTAGGCATTGGATTTTTTCCTCTGGGAAGATTAGAACCTGTTCAACACAAAGATATCAGGACTCCTAACGGACCTGCTCCATTTGAAGATCATTTCTCCTTGGTGCTGATGAATTTATGCCTTGCTTTTTTTCTGGGTGTCGATTTGTCAATTCCTTGGATATTTACAGAAGTAAGAAAAATGTTTCATCTTTCTGAGTGTCAGCCTATAGGATTATAGGCTTCATTTCAGTTTGAATTGTTAGGACACCAAGGTATCTAAATGAACGATTCCATCTGAATGAATCTACACTTTTTTTCATGTGAAAGGGGTTTTGTTTCATAGTAATAAAAAACGGAACCAGATGAGATTATTAGAGGAGAAGGCTTTAGAGTCAGCATTATTCTAGTGCCCATTTGAGAGACCTTGAATGGGAGTGGTATCCATACATGACTCCCTAATGAGGCAATTTCAAAAATATGTTTAACACTCTTTGATTTAATTATTTCATTTTGAATCTGAGATTTATTCTCTTTCTATTTTGCTGATTGCCACCATCATAGTTTTTCTAACTGTACAGAATCTGGATTTATTTATTATGAGAAATTGAATTCAAAAACCCTTTACAGACTTTAGTTGAGCTGTTGATTAGTTCATATCCCTCTTTACCAATAAAAAATATTGTAAAAGCAAAGGAAGATGAAGCTAGGTTTTTTTCTCCTGTTATATTTAATTCTCTCCAGTGTACTTAATGAATTTTAATTAAAAATATTTCTTTCCATTGCTTTGAAGGCAGGCTATTTATACACCTGTTGATCTAACAGCTCTTTGTGGTTTTACCAGCATTATGAAGTGGCTTATTCATTATATGTATATATTTTTATAAATATTTATGAAGAATATTAAATTATTCTATTTTGTATTTGCAGTGCAGTTTGGTACTTCTCTCCCAGAAGTTCTTGAATCCTCCTTTAGTTATTATGCCTTAGAATTTGGTATAGTTTACTGCTGTCAGTTATCTTGTTCATGAGGAAGCTGGGGCGATGCAGAACCTGAAGTTAACTGTCTAGCAGCTGTGATGGGCCTTGTTAAATGACAGCCTAGGCTTTTTCAGTACAGACAGGCAAAAAGCCACTTTACAAAAGCTAGTGCTTTGTGTATATTCAAGCAAAAAAAACAAGGTAAAGAAAATTTAAGAGAACTCAGCTAGTAGAAAAAGGTCTTTCATGAAGCCAACTTAAATGTTCCCAAATTATGGCAATTTTTGCTGTCAGCCTGTGAGCAAGTCCGTAAGTCATTGCTGGATCTGAACTGATGTTCTCTTGTCCAACTGTAACCATATTTCAGGCAGCCCCCAACGCAGTTCACTCTGTAGCACTTACTGGACTGGCTGTAACTGGCTGCATATGGAGAATAAGGCTCAAAACCTGGCTTCAACTCTTTCCCAGGTGTAATGGACTTCCTTTATTATAATGCTTGTCTAGGTATGGTTGCCTAATGTTATATTTATTTTGAGGGGGAGTGGATCTTTTATTCTTTCTAAGGTTATTAAAAAAAAAATTTTTTTTTTTTCTGCCTTTGTCATGAGTATAGCATTTGGGAGCATGAAGGTGTTATGTTTCCATTACTGGTTTATCAATACAGGAGTCATCTAACACAAGTTGCTACTCTTGCTACCCATAAAATATGAACTACTGCTAAGGGAAGTAAAGTAAACACGTGGCTAACTGTTACATTATGTGCGGGCCATCAGAAGTATAGCCGTGAAGGACCTGACAGTGGTATGAAAAGATTAAAGTGCTTTATGTTGAGTGACAAGTAACAAAAGAACTTCTCTATATTTTCTCAAAACCATATATAAATTTGTGTAGTAATATTCCAGCAAATCAAAATAGTGAAACTCTCACATACTACCAAGTACAGAGATCAGAAAGTTGGATTCACATCAGTGCTATTTATTGATTCAAAATATACTGTGTGTATCTATTATGAATAGGAATATGAGTATTATGTATCTATTATTCTTTCTGTATAGTGTATGTAACTTTGCTTTTCTTTGTTTGATTGCTTTCATACAGTCTTTTCAAAATGATGTAATTGTTTATTCTCCATCCTTCAAATACAAAATCGATT
Organism: Madoqua kirkii; assembly: GCA_006408675.1. Classification (NCBI taxonomy): domain Eukaryota; kingdom Metazoa; phylum Chordata; class Mammalia; order Artiodactyla; family Bovidae; genus Madoqua; species Madoqua kirkii. Next base: position 4,387 of record SJYC01111202.1, on the reverse strand, counting down.
TAGTAGGTTGGCTGAAATAGTTTTTTCTCCAAAGAAAGGATCTTTATGTTTAACAGAAAATACGAAGATTTTTGTTAACCCTTAAAGAGGTTAAAGGCAACTGACCGAGCAATTGTCTCCAGCAGTTGTAGACGTATACTATTTAGAAATAAGATTGTTTATGCATTAAGATGTTGTCCTTCAATTAGTAACCTCATGAATCTTTGTTTTCTGCCTGTCCTGCCATTGCTAAAAACTTTTCTGAAACTCTTCCTTGGAACCCACCTGAAGATCCATTTGTAAGTCACCCAAGAGAATTAGTCTCATCATAGTCATACAAGAATAAATGTGTTTGCCAGGGGAGGTGAATGGGGAAAGGAGAGAGAAATAGGTGGGGTGATGAAGAAGTACAAGATAACCTGGTTGCAAAATAAATGTGTCAAGGGTATGAAAACAGTAGGATAGTTTTGAAGGGAACTCTGGGAATTCTATTGTAGTGCAAAAATTCTGGTGGTTTTTGTTGTTTTAAAAAGTCATTTTTTCATTATTTTATTGGTTGAGGCTAAATTCAGCCTACTTGAACTATATAAGGGATTTATTAAATTTGGGTAGTAATCATGGGGAGTACTGACAACTGCAATTTGTTTATTAATAACTATGGTTTGTTTAATGCCTGCATCAGTCACTTTATAATAACATTTTAATTTTTACAGTAATTTTGCAATTGAGAGTTACTCAGATACACGAAGTAACTTGTCCAAGATTTACAACTAGTCACTGGTTAACCAATATTCCTGACTGAAAAATTCTACTGTTCCACCTAAAAGTATGTATATTTAAGGAAGGATTTTCTTTTTCATAGCTGCTGCTTCGTAGTATAAAAGTATCTCTGGTCACTACTTCTCATTTTTTGGTTACTTATTTCCATTTATTATATTGAGATATTGGTATAAGTTTTATGTGTACAACATAATGATTCAGTATACATATGCACTGTGAAATGGTCACGACAAGAATCCATCATCATAGTTTTTTTTCCTTGAAATGAGAAGTTTTAAGATCTATTCTCTCAGCTCCTTTCATATATGCCACACAGCAGTATTAACTATAGTCACAAGGCCACACGTTCCATCCCCAGGACTTATTTTTTTATATCTGGAATTTGTATTGATACCTTTTGACCCTCTTTACCTATTTCTCCCACCCCTTAGACTGCCTCTGGTAACCACGGATGACTGTATTTCTATATTTAATATTTGATACATAAGTGAAATATATGTGTGACATGTAAGTTTTTAAGCACAGTAATGAAACACCTGTGCATTCAGTCCCTGGTTAACATTCCTGGTAGTCCTGACTGTGCCTTTTGTTTCTTCTCAATTCCACTCCCCAGCCAACTGTTCTCGTTAGAGTTAAGTACTATCCTGAGTCCTTGGTTTCTTTGCTCTTTTTTGTTTTCATACAAATATGAAAGCTACATGTTGTGTACTCTTATGTTGGCGAGCTTTATAAAGAATAGTATCATTATGTCTTAGTAACGATCTTTTCATTCAGCAGGTTCGCTTTTAAAATTTGTTGGGTATTTTCCCTATTTTTGCTTTACAGTGCTAAAGTGAACATGTGAACACAGTTTCTTGGTATGCATGCATGTGCAAATTTTTTCTAGAGTACATATCCAGAAGTACAGTTTGCTTGATCAGCTTTATAAAATAGTGAAATTATTTTCCAAAATGGTTGTGCCAGTTTACACAACCATTTTGGAAAATGATTTATTATTTACTTGCTGGTGTAAGACATGATTCATTTGCCAATCTGTTAAGTGTAAGATAATATTTTATTATGGCTTTAGTTTGCATTTTCTTGATTGTTGAGTTGAAAATGTTTCCATGGTTATTACTCGACTGGTTTCTTCTGTGAAATGCTCCTTTTTTCCATTTTTTTCCTTGTTTACTTTAGAATTCTTCATAATAGGATACTAATTTTTCCATTTATTTTTATTGTACATTATCTTCTCTTGGTTTGTGGTTTAGCTCTTCACTTTGTATTTTGGTACAGAAAACTTTAATGTATTTACATGTTCTTTTTTGTGTCTTAAGAAATCTATCATTTATTCTAATAAAGTTTCTCATATGTAGTCTTTAATCCACCTGGAATTGATTTGTTTATGTGTGTGAGAGAAAATTTATTTTTTACTACTGGATATTTTTTACTATGTGATGAGCAGTTTTCTTCATACTGTTCAGTAACATTCTTTCTTTGGGGGCTTTTCCTACATGGCCAGTTTCCGTGTAAGTAAATGTGTGGGACTTTGTATTCCACTCCGGTGGTCAGTTTGTCTAACCAGGAGCTAAGTGACACACAGGATGAAGTATTCTTTCTCTTCTTTTCCCTGAATTATTTAACACTGAAACAATCCATTTATTCAACATGTAATAGAACTTACATATAAAACCACCTTGACCTCTTTTGTTTGTTTTTGAGGAAAAATTATCAATTCAGTATCTTGGTGTTTATATAACCATTTAGGATGTGTAAGTCATTTTAAGTAAGACTTTTTAAAATATCATTTGCTGGATCCCACTTGGTTTTACTTGTACTGTTTTCATTAATGTTCACTTCTAAGTATTTTATAAATGTTCATTCCATGTTTTGCTTTGATCTGTGAGCTTAGAAGTGTATTTTTAAATTCCAAATAATGTTTTTGCTTAATTTCTTTTGGTTCTATCATGATTGCTGTGAATTCCTGAAAAGCCTTATGTTGTAGTAATGCAGTTTCTGTATTTGTATTGTATCACTCTAGCTGACTGTGTACTCAGTTGTCTGTTTACGGCTGCTTTTTCCTTTTGGTTCTTTGACCTATCACTGGAGGGAAGTATATTGACATTCCTCAGCAAGGCTGTGTGTGTGTGTTGAGGTTTCCTACGCTAACTTAAAGGAATAGCTTTTTAACTTTTATGTTTGTTACTTGGCGGCTGCACTGGGTCTTTGCCATGCTCGGGCTTGCTTTAGTTGCCTTGAGCAGGGGCTGCTCTCTGGTTGCTGTGCAGGCTTCTCATTCTGGTGACTTCTCTTGTTGCAGAGTGCATGCTCTAGGGCTCAGTGGTTATGGCTCATGGGCTCCAGAGCACAGGCTCAATAGCTATGGCCCATGAACTTAGTTGCCCCATGACATGTGGGATCTTCCTTGATCAGGGATTGAATCCATGTTCCCTGCCTTGGCAGATGGATTCTTAAACCACTGGACCACCAGAGAAGTCTTGACTTTTGTTTCTAAGTGGTGTATTTTCAGATGTGTGTTTGATTCAATCTGTTCGTAGGGGCCTTATCAACACTTCCCTGAGGGGCTTCCCTCGTAGTTCAGACAAGGTAGGTGACTTGGGTTCAATTCCTAGATATCAAAGATCCCCTGGAGAAGGGAATGGTTACCCACTCCAGTATTTTTGCCTGGAGAACTCCATGGACAGAGGAACCTGGTGGGCTACAGTCCATGGGATTGCAGAGTTGGACACAACTGAGCAACTAACGCTTAACTTTAGGGGCTTTATCATTGATTTGAACTTTCACTGGTTAGTTTTGAACTTTCACGAGTTAATTGATGAGGCCCAGAAAACCCCAGCCCTTTCAGACCTGCCTCAGATCATCCTGTTGGTATCAGAGAAGGCAAAGCACCTTCCACCATCCAGTGCTGCTCTGGGGCTGGACCTCTGAAACTCTCAGTGAGTGCCTTTGGCTCTCTTGTGGTTCACGTTCTGGTTGCTGATACACTTGCATACCCTCTCAGTTGTTATTAACATTGCAGAGGTCTCATGCCTGCTTAAATTGTGGGTTCCTGAAAAACCTATTTTGATTAGTATATTATGCACAGGTTAAATTTTTTTTTATCCTACTTGCCCTGGCTGATTTATGCTTTTGGAAGGGTGAGAATTAAGTGGTCAGAAATTTTACCAGTGGTGGTGGTTTACTTGCTAAATTGTCTCCAACTCTTGCGACCCCATGGACAGTAGCCCACCAGGCTCTTCAGTCCATGGGATTTCCCAGGCAGGAATACTGGAGTGAGTTGCCATTCCCTTCTCCAGAGGATCTTCCTGACCTAGAGACTGAACCGAGAGCTTGAACTCGAGTCTCCTGCATTGCAGGTGGATTCTTTTACCGCTGAGCCACCAGGTAAAGCCATATAGTACTACATCCCTCTGTGAAACTTACCTGTTGAGTATTGTAGTAGACCTTAAGAAACTTTTTGGTCCCATATATTTGTCATGCCTAAAGTTTTTTCTCAAATTTAAATGGGGAGTTTTAAATTAATCAACTTTAAACTTCCTTGGTATAGCTGTGTCTGTGCTTCTTTTCCCTGAATGTCTCAAGTATGTGATTTTATTATATACACCAGTACCTTTTAACAGCAGTGTGC